>JARFOC010062602.1:0-17705 GCA_031763485.1 Osmoderma eremita | reverse complement strand
GGTGTTAAAATATATAACCAGCTACCCAACACTTGGAAAACTCTATCCTTAAAAAGATTTAAAAGAACCGTAAAATCCTGGCTACAAAACCATTGTTTTTACACTGTCTCAGAGTTTTTCGCCTGTACGGGTGAGCTGTGAGCTGTAGCTGTATTTAATTAGTTATTTATTGTAGGATATATGTGCATGTTAAGTGTTGTAACTGTTTAGAATTTCACTTTTGTAAAAGACAATTTAATTAGTTATTTACTGTAGCTCCGTTTTTTTTTTTTCTATTGTGACTTATTTTATACTTTGGTCTCTAAATAAAGCTTCTATTATTATTATTATAGTTTGCGTTAAAGGGATTGTATCCTGTTTACTTTGTAGAAGTGATGAATTGCTTGGAAAAGCTTCTTAAGTATATCGTCATTTCTTATATAAGTAAATGAGCCATCGTCAAATTATTCAATGTTTCTATAATAATCATTTTATTATTATTATTTTGAAGGTGATTTTTTGGCATAATTCAAATACCGTATTTATTCTAATTGGAGACCCAATTCCAATATCCGCCGCACTATAATAGCCGCCGTAAGAAAATGATGCCGAATGAAACAAACGCGGCACTCTAATAAACGCCGCATCTTTATGGGACGTGCACACAATCAACGTCAAAAGTTAGCAGGGGAATCCCCGTTAACCACATTGAGATTGAATTCCGTATGTGATACTAAAACGATGTCGGTTTGTATCAAAACTAAGTTGTAATACAATTGTTTTGAGATGAATAGCAAAAGAATAGAAATGAGGATTTGGTTTGATTCGAAATAAACGCCGCACCTCATTTAAATGCCACAAAGATAGATGCCCTAAATGATTAACCGCCGGGGTGCTTACTAGAATAAATACAGTATTCTCATTTGCTAAATTTTATATGGTATCAGGTTAAATGCCTGCCACACAACTTATGACCTTGGTATAAATATATGCCCACTATAAGAAGATTGTTTTAATCCAAGCTGTTCATTTATGACATGAAAGATTTATTGAAAATTAATTCTCGCTTTAATAGAGTTTTACATTTTCAATTTTCCACATAATTATACTGTGGTTTAGAATAATTGAGGGCATAAGAGCTCATATGCAATTTGGAATAATTAACTATTTTCATCACAATGAAGGTAATTAGTTATGTTATCGGAATTTGAATGCATATGACAAGCACTAAACTAGGCCAAGTAATTTACAAAGAAAAGTATCCCTGCAAGGGTATTGGTTTGATGGATTACCCACATATGGCGCTATAATTAACTAAATAACTTAATTATTTCCATTCTTTAGTAATAGCCATCATAACAAAAGATTCAATGTTCTAATTGTTACCGTTTAATTTTCAAATTGAAATCGGACAATGGTGTCACGTGCATACATGGGCGATAAAGAGAACAGTCACTAATCGTTGTCAGAATCATTTCAACAAAAAAGATTTATGGTTCCAGTTTTGTATTTAATGTATTGTATTTACTCTTTACTTCCGTTTCGGTGTAACTGTCGACATGGAATGTAGGGTTTGTTTGAAAAATACCGGAACAGTTAAATCTCAACGGCGTGTGGGTTTGAAAAGCGCAAAATTACACCTGGTAACAATCAAAACAGTGGCAATAAATAGAGATGGTTGACCGTGCGAAATATTCAAATGTATTAATATATTATTGGTTAGTATTTATGATCCATACTATTGTAATACGATTACGCTAGATATGCAGTGGAATAGAATATTAATATAATTTTAATAAACACCAATAAAATTCTTACTGTCTTTACCACTAGCTTTATTTGTTGCTATCCGTAACTATAGTTTCAACTCTTATAAGTCATTGTAAAACGGTATACTATGAACAGAACAAGAGTTTATGCCTATATTACATATAAGCTCTTGTTCTGTTCGTGGTGCAATGTGATGAAATTAGTCCAAAAAGCCTAATTGGTGATAGCCAAAGAATAGAAGAGATGCAAATTGGAAAGCAGATATGTCAAGAGTGTGGAATAGACTACGGCTTTCAGTTGCCCAGTTCAGTTATACCAAGAAACAGCAATCCGCAGGAGGAAGTGCAAACACAAGTGACTCAGGCCACCATGACGTCAAGGTGCCTACGAGGGGTAATATGAATAAATATGTGGGAATGTTAAGTAAGTTAAGACCTGCGTACGGCCGATATGTTACGGGTAAAACTTTGTGTTGGAGAATTCGCAAGGATAATATATCCAACGCATTTAATATACAATATGTCGTAAGATGAACGAGGAGTTATAAGACAAGCTTGGGGAGATCATGTGAATAATATAGACAATGGCCGACGTACAAAAATTGCAAAAAGCCGAAGAGTGAAATGTACCAGAAAATTGGGAAGACGAAGCTGAAGCGATCGCGTAAGAGCTGGACGTCAGAATCACAGGCAGAGGGACACAGTGAATAGAATGCAGGACTCCTAAAATAACTTGAAGCAGTGAGGAAATGTCACCTGATCTCTACCACTACGGACATTTAGAGAATCCTCTAAATGGCTTTGACAATAACTCGTAAGAGTCGAAACTATAGGTAAGGCTAATGGCAAAATATATTATTAGTGTTTTAATAATATTGGATGATCACAAACTAATGGTCGGCCCCATCAAATACTTATAATTTTGATAACACTATCATCTTATTATATTTATTATGGATATTTAGTTTTATGTAATGTGGGGTAGAAGTTTGTATATATGGTTTATACAGTGAGCTAACGTATAGTATCTGATTATACCATTTGTATTAACGAACAAATAAACATATTCATAGTCATGTGTTTGATGTGTATTAATTATTTCAATTTGAAATGCACCACGGATATCTGCTCTGTCACTAAAACTAAACATTTTTTTTTTAAATAGTATATTTATAATACTAGAATTATATTATTTCCTATTAGATAGTATTGACAAAGAGGAATTCAAATTTAATGTTATTTATTTTGTTGTCCATGTCAAATCATTTATAAGGGTAATGTCAAATACTTATTTATCGGCCTTCATTCTCAAGTGATACATGTGTGGTGGTGTGAGTCGGACTTTTCGGTATTCGCATCACGGCGGTGTTGCTTACTGCATCTGTTGGGCGATTCAACTATAGATATGGTAGGAAGAGGTCTTCTTTAATTATTTAGTGTCTAACTTACAAATCACATTTGTAAAGTTAATCACAATTTAATATCATGAGTTGTCGATCATTAAGGTCATTAATTTTACTCCAGGCTCACTTCAACTGCACACCCTTTGCGGTAAACATTCATATGCAAGGGTAGGAAGTGTGAAACCTCACTTAACTAAACTGATTCTGAGTCAAGACAAGTGAAATATGCAGTTAACATAGCCAAAACAAGTGAAGGGAACTGAATTGAGATTTAGCTGATAGAGAATTGAAATATGATTCGTAGGCAAACCCTCAAAAATGCTTTGTGATATCTAATTATAGCTATAAATATTATGAGAGTATTATGTTATTTATAATACTTGAACGTTTGCCGGAAGCACAACATCCGAGATCGTTGCAATCGCTAATATTCGAGTTATATTCAAAGCTTTATCACCATCATCATGGCGATATCAAAATAATCAACAATTCTGTTTGTCAATAAAAGAAAATAATGCTACCCCGTCTGTCAGAACTCCTCCGCTTTATTGTTGCAGCGGTACACGGAGATATGTAAACGACGGCATGACATGATAATGACAGACAGTTGTAGACAATGTGAATGCATAACTAAAATCACTGTTAGACGTATTATGGCTTCCTAATTAAGGTATTATGAGTTATGGGTGACAGATGTTTTATGACCTTAATAATTATTATCGATAAAGGTTTCATACAATAAGATCATAATAGTTGATGACACATAACATACTTTGCTAAAAAATAAGCTTTCCGTGTTAGAATATATAAACTCTTGTGTTAATTAGTTTATCATTCGCTTAAATCTTTTAACCGTTTGTAAGAAATATGGTAATTGAGCTTTCCTTTCAATGCTTTATTTTCTTATGATAATGATTTTTTGCTTCTGCTTAAGGCTGTTTAGGATATGCTAAATCCTCAACTTTACACCGCTCTTTTAAACTCGCTTTCATTTCCCTTGTTTATTTTCGAAACGACGATAACAATTCAATTGGTTTTTCTCTCTTTCTTACTTCTATTCTATTTCCTTGATTGAGCAACTGTGTGAATCTTTCTCTATCACGTTTCAATTTTCTTATGAACGACATTTTCATTTGGTACAAAGCCCGTTGTTTACTACCTACGTTCGGTTTTAGCTCTCCATTTTTGGTTGGTCATCGCTTCTAAACCGATACTCTATCCATTGTTAAATATTAGCTTTCCCCTTTAGCTTCAGGGTCTTCTATTTAATATTTCCGGTGCAGTTACTTATTTGAAACATGTTTATGATCTTTATTGTATATGGTTTCTGAAATGAAGGTTATACTCTATTATTATTATACCCTGCATGCTTATTGGTACTTTATTCGTATTGTTAAATGATAATGTAATATTTCAGTAAAAAAATGTATAAAGAAGTATTGGTCTCTTTGAATTTAAAAGTTTTTCTCTCCACTTCAAAGTAGGTATTTTTTTTTGCGCTCATTATCATAAGAAATTGACATAGCGTAGACTAAGTATGTCATTTTCCCCTAATTATTGCAAAAACATAAATCCGTTCATTTATGGAAATAATTATTGACTTGTCTATATCACATACACATATGAACCATATAACTTGCATACCACAGTTGCGGCTAGTGAGGTTTTGGGGTAAGGCCTAATGATAAATGCTACCTCAATTTTATTAATTTCTGAAGAAGAAATCCATGCGAACACTTTTTTTAACTCATAAACTTGTCTGTAACATTAGAATTGGAATTTCTAATACCACTTTGAAGCAAATCCTTTTATTAATAACATAGCTAAAGCCGTTCTTGCGACATAGACCTTCTTAAGAATGTTTTTATCCTTTTTAGCGCAGAAAAACATCATTCCGCTCCTGCACTGGAGTTAGGCGTTATGGTTAAAATCCATAAAATTTTGCACGCATTTTCAATGGTTTCCTCGATATTATTAGTATAAAATCTAACAAAGGCAATACATTCCCAATTTATCTTAAATCTTGTCTGTCGTACAATAGTGTCAACTCAGTTTTTAATTAGTTTCTGTTCAATATAGGATATGTTCCAGCGCAATGTTAAAATTATTTCCGGGAAATATTTTCGAACTTGCACTAAATTTCACACTGTCGATCAATTTTGCCATGTGAAAGTGTTCCACAGAAATAAATCTTCAACTTGTGACATTATTAAATTACAAAGCTTGCTCCATCAACTGTTAGAGAAGTTTCCTGTCTACGGCGTTTTGAAGTAGCAGCATAAGTTTACGTAACACCTAGTGGATTTTGGTCTGAGCTACTGCTTGATTCAATGCAGCAAAAAGTGCCGGTATTACACTTAAACTAGAGAAAAATACATTGGCTCCTTTATTTTGTGAACACCATAGAGTCATAATAAGATTTAATTGCATTGTACAGCGTTGCTATAAGTTTCCCTTTCCCTTGAATACCATTTAGTCTTGACCTCATAACCTGACCTCGATCGAGGCTATGGGTTACTAATTTATTAATAGGCATGTTTGTCATAAAATGTATTTTGAAATCGTTAAAGCGTGCTATCCTTCAAGATTAAGAAAAAAACCGGAAAATATTCCATACACTTGTCCATAACATCTTAACACTAAAGCTGTTTGAGTTGTTTCAGAAATATCTGCTCAGTAGTAGTAGTATCAGTAGTTCTTGGCAAATCGCTAACATACAATCCATCAGTTCATTTCGAATTAGCTTTGTTGTGCCCTTTATAAAAACATTATCGCTGTCAACATGCTTCTCAATTGCTCTCTATCCACGCTGTTCATGAAATAAAGCAACCCTCCAAAAATTCTAGTTTTGTTTGATGATTCAGATTCGTCATGCCCTCGAAGCGCCAGTTCAAATTCTCCACAAAATTTTATGTTATCAATAATTTTTACCATAATATATCTATTTTTGTCCACATGTTCAATATGTTCTTGAAAGTGTCTATAAACGGTGAGTGGCAAATGATATTGAAAAGGTGCCCGTAATGGGTTTTATTTTCACGGTATCCTTTAAAATACTCACGCTAGTTCCTCAAATTTATTACGCCTTTGGAGCTCCATTCACCTTTAAACAACAGGGATGGCAAACAATTTTTTTGTTTTCTTGTAACCACATATTCACATCTTCAAAAAGAAAATTGCTTTGTTTGTAATTAAGTATTTACGAGAATATCATAATTATACTGCATAATCCTTTGTGGTGCATCCCGAGTTTTGTTATGGAGGTGATGCTGTTATGTTTAATTAAAAATATAAGATTGTCGGTGTATTATAAAAGGAGAAATGTGCCAATAAAATTCTGGAAAGAAACAGTGTGATCATGATTTTGAATGAAAAGAAAATGAAATTGCAAGTTTACCGTATCCTTTTCAAGCTACGAATATTTATACATATTTGCCCTCATAACTACAAAATTTGTAATACTAACATGAAAATGATCTTTACAACGCAAATGTATTCTGTATACATCACTGGAAACGCTTCCTACAAATCTTACCAGGATTTTTTTTTTCAGAATGGTTGGGAACATTAACAAAGAATTTCTCAGTGTTAATTGACTTACTCTTATATATTGGCACAGCACAACATTGATAATTAGCCTTTTTACGCAATTTTGGTAAAACCATACCAGTATAACACCTTTCACTGGGATATCTCTCGGTAGACTCGTCTTCTGGAACTGTGGTACATCACTAACACTTAAAAAACACTCCAAACCGCATAAATACATACAAACTGTATACTTATTTCGGCAATTTTGTCGTATTTTGCGTTACTGCTGAGAATGGCAACTTCGAAACGCTATACGTGTTTCGATGTTGGTATATATTTATGCGTTTGGGGTGTGTCTAAGGTTTGTTAAGTGTAAGACTATAACCAATGAACATAACAAGGCATGAATGTTTGCTCATTTGTTTGACACTGACGACGTAGCCCGTGGAACTTTGCAATATGTTCTGTTGCCTTGAATCTTTTTACCTTATGACTACCTTTTCAAAACTTTCATGCATGTACATTTATTCTATTGTTTAGGGTCGTATATTAGAAGAATAATAATTTTGAAAAATGATCACTTTGCCTATTTGATGCAACCCCGTTTTCAATAATGGAAATAAAATTGGGTCTTTTCATTATTCGTCTACGGCCTGCGGTTCCTTTAAAAGTATTGTTGATGAAAGAAAAATGGAAAATATACAAGAATTCTTTTGTTTATTTTTCCAATTTGTTATTGGATACTTTTGTAGATCGTCCAGATACCCATCCTAAGAACTCTGTATGTCTGAAAATGAATGTTTGCTGAAATTCTTGTACGGTAGGAGGTTAGTATACTTTCCATTCAAAATGCCCAGCATTAAATTAGGTTGCGTTTAGGTGTTTATAAGCATATAGTAGTAGAAATTTTCAGAATAGATAAAAAAAAGAGAGCGATCGTAAATTGACATTTTGTGGTGTAAAGGCCCTGGATCTCCTCAGACAAATTTAATTACATCGGAACAATACTTTTACGTGCAGTTGATGCATTAGATGCTCCAGATTTTTTATACTCTCGTTTGATGTGCAAGGCGCTCGCACGGGAATACACTTTCATAACTAATGCCTCTGAAGTTGGGTAAAATTACTTAATTAATTTACACCGACAAACTGGAGTGCACATGGTCGTTGGAGATTTTGAAATGTTTACGTATCTCGTCTTTTATATGATTTTATCGTCAAAACGTAAGTTCAAGTAACCGTCGAAAGAAAGATTAGGTTATTGAAATGTGATAATGGGTACTAGCAGAGAACATCAGCTTTAAGTTAGCAAATCGCAAAAGAACACCTTGACAATTTCCCAGCTATTTAAAAGTTTATTGGCAACGCTATAGCTCACACTTTTGCAATTATTTTTTCATTAAATGTGTCACTAAATACTTATTATGTAAAATATAAAACAAAACTGAAAGACAAATATTTTATTTGCTTTAGATTTTGTTGGTTAAAGCCAAGATAAAATTATAATTGCATAAATGGATAATTACATGTTTTGTTTTGCGTAGTGCTATAAAAAAGATGAAGTATATAAAACCCTTAAATTTCAAGATTCAATTTGCTTGTCGTTGGAAAGTATAATCCTTAGGTTTTCAAATCATTGCCTAAGTATCCGTGAAAATTTTACAGTCCGGTCGCGATATGATATCGAATCTCATTATGTTTAACCGTTCAAAACTCAATTTTCTTAAATGGAACCCTCTGTATATTTTTACATCATGACATATATAATAAAATTCTGCAGCGGTTAGTATTAGATTCCCATATACCTATTTCTTTTCGTTCTATGGTTATTAATTGTGTATTTTAATGGCATATAATGCTAGAATTAACCAATTTTTCCCAATAAGTTTCAACCAAAGTATTTATTGACTTAGTGCAAAAAATGTACAAAATGAGGAAAAAATGTAAAAAATAAGAAGAAAACTAAACTTAAGCCACTTAATTTCCCTTTTAAAAAGCGTCTCCAAAAAAGCAAGTATGCCAAAAACATTTTTTTGATAGGCAGGATCTGGAAAATCTAGAAAATTTGTAGTCTTTAAAGCTTTAAAATTAGAATATAGAGCTGTCACCTCTTTAGTACTGCGGACTGGAACGAAAGGAAAACGAAACGAAATAGGTATAGAGAAACTAATCGGTGCAGAATTTGTTTCTGGGTTCCATAATGTAAACATATACAGAGTGTTCCGTTTAGGAAAATTGAATTTTTGACAGTTAAACATAATGAGCTTCGAGACCATATTGCGACCAAATTGTAAATTTTTCTGGGACAATTGGGATATAACTTGAAAGCCTGAAGATTATACTTTCGAATGATAAAGCAACTTGAATCTTGAAGTTTAATAGGGCCGAAAAAACAATTTTTTAACTGAAAGGCTACCAAAACTACTTTTTGCGTAAGTTTGAAGATATCTCAAAATCGGTTACAGTTAGGTATAGTGAAGCCTTAACATTTTGTACTTAGAATAATGTTCAGAATCTGAATTTGCAATGAAAATTATAACATTCCATTTAAATGGCGACTTCCGATCAACCGGATATGCTGCAAACGTGAAAATAATTTACTCTGAAAGATCGCTTTGGCCTATGGCAGTGTACTTATTTTCAGAATTTTTCTGTTTGCTTTCTCAAAATATTTTAATAGGCCACTTAACCTGTATGATCCTGTATAGTGGATTTTTTTAAATAATAAGTTAGTCGGGATTTAAAACTGTTCTAGGCATGAAATGGGTTACCAAATTAAAATATAAAAAGTTACGCTTGACACTAAAAGTGTTTCATATCCGATTCGTTCTCACATTGATAAAGCTAACTTCTGTTCACCACACCAAACATTGTGGATGTAACATGTAACGATTCAGCACACACCGCCTGAAATATTGGGGCCTATTGCACGTTTACCCCAAAGAGCAAATAATAACTGCACTACCAGATTCTCGAGATCAAATAAGATGATATCTAGTTGGACGCTCGATACTCTCTTAGCTCTCCCTCGCAGTTTTTTTGCGTCTCCATCACATAATCTGTATACAAAAGTATCTGTATTTGGAATGCCAGAGATTGTATTAATTTCTGAAATATTTAGAATACCAACAAATGCTAAATAACTTTCGGCCTTACAGAATCCACTATTATGACACGAGAAAATCCAGGTTTATATCAGGACGAATGTTTTATTGTGGATATAGCAATTTTTCTAATTACTTGAAAGCCTTATAACGAATTAACGGAAATGAATCAGGCGGTGTTAATAGGAATATATTTTGTTTAAAATAGCACTAGCGCTCATTCTTCACAGTCTGTCACAGCGTTAAAAAGTCAGCCTGTATATGTTGTTAGCAATAATTTATACTTTGCGTTAGCTTTTTAAGAGAAACTCATAATTGTTAACTCCCTGATATTACCACGAGGTAAATTTTACCGCCGTAAATCAATGATCCCCTTTCGCTGATTGCATCAACTGGATCCATACGTTTCACCATTACAAATGATGAAAGCTTGTGCTGTTCGTTTTATTTTGACCATTCAGAGTTTGGAATTTAAATGCTTTAAGCGAGTGGCAGTATACTTGAAAAGTCATAATTTATATTTAGTAGAAGCGAGTCCTGTTACCCAATTTAATGCTAAAATAATGTGGCTCTGTTTGTCGTTAAAAGGATGGAAGAGCAATTCGTTCAGTAATTCTTTTTTTTTTCAGTTCATAGTTAGAGGAACTATGCCATTTGGACTATCGTTAATAACTATCTAACACGAAATCCCTTTTCCCGAAAACATTAGGAGAGGGATTTATGTAATTAAAGAACGCTATGTTAAAATAAATCTCCTTCAATTGTTAAAATTGTTATATTTCTCGTTGAAAAATTTATGATTGTAAAAGTAGAAAGCTCTCGATAATCGCGTGCAAGTAACTGGGTTATACGATTATTATGGACCCAAGTAAGTATTTGTTCGGGAACAAAAGACGTTAGCCTTGCTTGCTAGCTAGTTGAGAGGGCCTGGTGTATATTTTAAACATAACGTCTATAGGGTTTCCCACTCAAGTGTAGTTTGATGAATAGAAAGCTCTCCGGTGACAGTTGTTATTAATGTATGGACTCTAACACAATATTGACATCTACGTCTAATTTACTGATAGAGGGATTAAAAAATAATGCAATCAAGAAAAATACATATTTACCAATTGTTCCAATACAGTAATGTGTTTATGCGGTAGGCATGTTAAACAAATTGAACAGAGTTTGTGTCAATATTGAACTGCTTTAATTTCAACAACGGAAGAGAAACGTATACATAATTTAAAAATTGTGATACAGGCATAAGATTACATGCTGTCAGTTCAATACTCTTATACATTGAAGATATGCAGCAAGTTATTGTTAGACGAAGTTTCGGGGAGTTTATTTCCCAGTAACTTTCTTTTTAGTCTTTGATATGTTATGGCCAATCTAGAACGAGTTATGTACATGACATTTTTCAAGCTGAGTGTATCGTATTTTTAGTTATTTCCCAAGATCCCGGAATATTAGAGCCACATCTAAAGTGTACTTATATACGTAGGAATCACATTCTAGACTAATATTACCTACTCCATTATTATTTATCAAAATTATCGGAACATATATATTATATTTATTTATATACTAAGTAAATATTATATAACGTACAAGAAGTGCAAATTTGATTTCAATATGAATAAATATTGATTCAAATGAAGAAGTTTTCCAATTGTGCTGACTACTGTATTCATTATTATACAAAATTTCTTAATACAATTATGTGTTATTTTTTGGAATTTATATTTATTGAGTTGAAGTTAGGACAAAGCTTGTTTAAACTACTAAATCTTGTGGTACTAGTTAAGCAACAGAATTAAAATACTTTGAATTGTAAAAGCACTTCCGGAAGTAAATTGCTCCAGAAAGTAGATTTTTTATTTCGACATGAAACCATTGCTTGCTATGCACTAATTTATACTTAATTCTAAATGAATGCTATACAACCACACCATGCATGTTTTCAATTTTGCATATGCGTAATAACTTGTATGTTGGTATAAGTAAATAGAAATTATAGCGAGCAACAGGGTCACCCCTAATCATTTTAGCGGTCTCACGCAAGACACCCTTATGCCCCCAACCAATCTATTTTAATTACTTTTAGGTTACGTTATATTCACGTCATTTTTTTAATCAGGTGTATCGTCACATTTACGTTATCAGGATCGTTATCGACGATTAACACCAAATATGACGTCATGCTTTAACGTTAGTTTGACGTCGTTTTAAACGTCGTATCGACTATTAGATGACGTAATTTACACGTTGTTTGCAACGTCATGGAAGGCGTTATACAGTCCCTTTATCTAACCTAAATATCACAAAGAATTTCGAAAACTACTGTAGATGTAAGTATATTGGGATGTATTCTTACCGCGACTGTAGTTTAAGAAACATCAAAAATGCCAAAGCAATTAACCGATAAAATGCCGTTACGGGGCCCATGGTTTTAATTATCGGAATCACCATACTAGAAAAAGCAATGAAAGGGGCGCAAGCATTAAAGAGGGATTCGAGTTTCTGTCTACCAGGCATCGTCCGTCTCCTCCCGAATGCTAAACCATTCTGACCTTTAGCATCCCCTTAGCATGCACCATTAGAACTAGCACCATAGGCATGCCTTAATACCATTAGTATTCGGAAGGATGCTGACGACGCCTGATAGGGAGAAACTCGTGTCCGTCATTAAAGGTTGCAGTCCTTTCACTGCTTTTGCTAGTATGGTGATTCCAGCAATGAAACCATGCTATTACAGCATTTTATCCGATCTACCGTAGTTTTCGAAAATTTACGGTAGACAAAGGGACCGCATACCTTTTTCCGGAATGGGTTAACAGATGAATGTCGCTGTTTATTCCAGTAACTAAACATGACTTTGCTAAATAATACGATAATTGTATGAACCAAATACATTGCATTAACTCGTTGAGACATTACATTAATCTATTACTCAAACCTTTCCTTCAGATATAGCGATATATTTATTACTAGTTCCATGGAAATGGTTCGTAGTTTCCACTTCTAAAACTAAAATAATAATAATAAAGTATGCTTATGCTTATGCATTTACATTAAGCTTTGCCTTTCCAGCTGTTTCTTCATCGTCTATCTTCACTTCTGGAGACGCATCTACATTAGTCTTGGAAAGTTCTTCTAGAAAGAAAAGGTACATGACTAAGTTGCAACGTTTACGTTGTTAAGTTTGCTGTTTTTTCGGTTCCTGTAATGTATCATAAATATATACGGTTTCAAAAAATTGGAGGAACTGCATTTTTCTTTAGACGACTCCCTGATAGGGCCGTGAACGTACTTTCTGTAAAATCTTCGGCACACATTCTATAGCGCATGTGTGATTTTTTTTAATCCTCACGACCAATATTCTTCACTCTTCATGCGTGGTGAGAAAGTACATAACAATACATATATTCTATTTATATTGCTTATTTTCTATGTTTTTTTTTGATTTTTTATGTTACTTTTCATATTTACAACATTCTATATTTATTTATATTTATATTGTATATTGACTATTGCAGTAACTCCTACATACACTGCTGGCCACGACAGAGCTTGAATCCTACTAGCAATGTAAAATATCGACATAGTTGCCACACCGTTATACTTATACATACATATGTATATATGAACTGCTAGTACGGCGCGTGAAGCCAGTATCAATCTAACAGGCGTTGTATGGAGGTTGTGTGCTTGCCGAAGAAAACGCAGGGCGTATCAATAACGTGGAAAATGCGAGATATTACGCAAATAAATTGCGATTGCTTTTTTGATTAATCTTTGCGTAGTGTTTTAAAACGTTTCAAGATTGAATAATATTCTAGCGCAAGGAAACCAAAAATGGACAATACCATATTTAGAGATAGCAATGCATTAGGCACACGCTTTTAATGTGCAACATCAAACTAAAAATTTAACAATGGCGGACATTGTAAAAAATAGAATAGGCATTTCTATAGAAGCTGAAATATTGTCGTAAATGGGATACCAGGACACATTCCACATTGAAGTGAATGAAAAACTAATATAACGAAGTAAACGAAAATATAAAACGACCGACCACTTCCTGTGCTGTACTAGCAGAGTCATACCATTTAATTATCTGGACCCTTTCCTCGGTAGTGAAAATCATTCTATTACAAAATACCTAATAACCAAAATAATGAATTTAATTTAATAGTTTTCAAAAGTGATAATGTAAATAAAGAGAACTAAGTTGCCAACCTCAGCAGAATCTACAAAAGAAGATAATGTTAGTCGTAGCACTCTGGGAGATATGCACCATACAGAACATCACTTGAATAACACTGTCATAACACTCTGATAACACTGTTATTACACTGTTATAACACTGTTGTAACACTGTTATTCAAGTGGTGCTCTGTGTAGTGCATATCTCCCAAAGTGCTACGACTAACATTATCTTCCTTTGTAGATTCTGCTGAGGATGGCAACTTAGTTGCCGAAATATTTATCTGGAGTTTCTCACTCATCAAGGTGGCAAGGGAATTACTAGTTTAAGCCACCGTATCCTATTATTTTATACTAAATACAAATAAGTAGGCGGAATTAAGGCTATTATTTTCTAGTAGAGAAAAATATGTTAATAGATATAGTTGGTTATTTTTCTTATTTTCTCAATCTATGTTTCACTTGATCATACAATGAATGAGGAAATATGCTATATTTCGGGGCTATTATATAGATTAAGTGCATAGCTGTATACCTTAGCCTCTACAGTTTCTGTGTACGTAAGTAGCCTTTTAATTCTTTGATTTTTGTCTCGTTCAACTCAAATACCATAACACTTAAATATGGATGCATTATATGAGGCTCCAGGAAGACATACACGTTATGACAAGTTTTGCTATCATAAACGACTTTAATTGGTTTTTAAACTTTTTCTAGTTTTAATTTGTAAATAATGAAAACCTAATTATAACGAAGTGAAAATTATTAACTTAATAATTGATTCGCAAGTTCTCATACATGTATTTTTAAGATACTATGTTTTTTAAGTTGATATGAAAGCCGTTGTAACGTATAAAATATTGTGTATTTTGTCCTCATAATAAAGGCCTTATTCGTTATATAATCTCATTAGGTGCAGAAGATTGAACACACAAATTGGATGTAGCTATCAATTTAACGTAATTGAAGCTGTCAAATACTATGAAAATCGATGAACATAAGTACTGTATAAATATTAAGGACAAAGCGGAATCGATAAATTTATTCCAGGAAGCTACATTTTGACATGTGATAAAACTAGGTATATTGATTTTTGCTTTATTAAAATATTGTTTTTGAATGTATACCAGTTATTTGAATCGATGTGGCCCTAACGGGCCCCAAAATTTAACTATATCTTTATTGAAGTAATATTAAAACCCTTTTGTATGATGACTGTTTATAAGGCTAATTGTTATATTTTCCTTTGTCGTGTACAAAATAGTTGGAGATACGGAATATCGTTTGTTTTAACAGATAAATAGCAGTGTATCGTCTAAACTATTTTTATACAAGAATCCATAAATACTAATTTACATTAACGCAAGATCAACTAGTGTTTTGTAATGACATACTAATCTCTATTCATTCTATTCTCATTCTGTATAAGCAAATCTCAAACTCAATACAAGAGCATAGCAAAACGTTTTTGTGTTTATAAAAGTACAAAATCTATTATGGGGCATAAACCCAGGGAAAAATTTTGCTATATAAAGGAATCCATAAAGTGAGAGCGTATTCGTAAAGCAAACAATTTATGGTGCTGCGGAGGTAAACAATTTCTTTCACAGCGTATATATAGGCAAACTCAAAACTTTTTTTCGAGGAATAAATTATATCTTTTTAAAGGATTTGCTACAACGCACGGAATCTTGGCAATTACATAATCTTGTAAGCATTATCCAAATCAGTGATTTTGAATTGGGACTCTTTTCTTCTTAACCACATCTCCAAAAAGTTAATATTTTTTCTGTGAAATTATTATCAGAAGGCATACCATTTTGTGATGTTTAGCATTACTGAATACATTGTGATTGCCATTGTCAGAATTATATTTTTTCTCTCGAAGTTCAGTATTTATGGTCGTATTTATCTCCCTACAAATGTGAGCTGCCAGTAGAATGTGTTTTCATAGCGCGTCCTCTAAACGTATGGTTTCGTTTTACTCGTTAAATTGAGGCAATTTAGATTCCACTTAAAAAATAAACGACACGAAATCCTGTTGTTACAAGCATTAGGGCTAAATGTGTATGGATCTTAATAGTGTTACGGAATAAAAAGCAATTATTGCCCAGGTTCACACCTGCGACATTTTCCCTTGAGCACTGCTAATTTGTGGCAACATTTCTCTTGAAATATGACATTATATTCCACACTGTAGCAATCGCGTTTAGTATCTTATTATTTAGATAAATATTAGGTTATAATTTACGTACCTTGGTGATCTAAGTATTGTTAGTCAAATTGATGTTACTTTTATTTGAAAATATATTCAAGTTATATAACGCAATACTTATCCTTCCCAAAGCTTCATAGGTTTGCGCAAAAAAATGATTTATGAAGTTCATTCTGTTTCAGAAAAGGAAATATATTCTAGTAAGGGGTCTGATACGGTCGTACATAATATATCAAAGTCTAGAGCTATATTTGAATTTTATACAATAGATTTTTGTGTCAAATTTGTGAAAAACTAAAGGTGTATAACTTAGTGATGAGACTGCCTTAAAGGATGATTATAATTTAGGTATTCTTAAATCGAAGGAGTGGCTGTGTAAATGTCTGCTCACATGTTGCTTCTACCAAGATTTAAATGCCCATGGGCGCAATTCTGGGTAGTATAATTAATGTTTCGTGGCGGCTTTTACAGGAAAGGCTACAAAGCACTTTGAGTAAACGTAAGATTAAATGTTTAAGCATATATATTATGTAATTTCATCATTTGTAAAGCATTCTATATTTTATCTTAATAATTCTCTCTCCCATTATAAGCGTAAACAGAATGTGTTAAATAAAAAGTAATTTTGCAAATTTGTACGGCTATACATATTTTGTAGTAGTTTTAGATGAAAGTCGTTTCATTTGATTGTCGCGATACATTGGATTGTAATTAGCACAAATTATAGGGAGTAGGCATATTAAATTCCAGCTTTTGGTTGTTTGAATAAAACTCTTTAAAGATGCACTTTGAAAGGATTACTTCTAACTAATTAGTTCTGTATTCGATGTTTATTTTCTTGTATGTAGACCACACCAAAGTATACATGGAATTATGTTTCCCAGAAAGTTCATCTATTGTGTAACTCAATTTATCATTCTCTTTCATAACAAGTTATTTAGAGTATTACACGTTTGAACTGACGCCGATTGTTACCAGATTATACATATGTCACGTATAATTCCAACCATAAGAAGGATTAGGTGAGAAACATCAAAATGTCAAAAGAGTTAACCGGGAAAATGCCATTATAGGCTCAGATCTCTAGCAGAAATCACAACGCTAATCAGAGGTAATGAAAGGTGTGCTAAGACGGAGTCGAGTTTCTAACTACCTTGCGTCGTAAGCCTGCTAAACTCACTTTCCATCGCTGTCAGAAATCATGCGCCATATAGGGGACACAGGTCAAGGCTCCAATCAACCAGGCGGGCCCAATATAGATCCGCAGTGTTCTAGTTCGTACAGTTCATGGGCTATTAATCTCGCTAGATGGGCTGCGTATGTGGTGATTCCTACAACGGTTTAACTATAAAATGCCATTATAGGCTCATTGTCTATTGTAGAAATCACCATACCAGGCAAAGGCAATGATAAAGGCAAACATAAGAAACATAAAAAATGCCAAAAAACAATTAACCGTAAAAATGCCATTATCGGCGCATGGTTTATTGCTGGAATCACCATACTAGCA
>JARFOC010062581.1:0-17705 GCA_031763485.1 Osmoderma eremita | reverse complement strand
GACCAAGCGGCCGAGGTGGAAGGAGTTATTTACAACCCGGCGGATGACGTCATTTTCCCAAATACCCAAATACCCAAAATGTTGAACGGTTGTAAATATGTCAGGGATGGCTAGAGGGAAGAAGCGGAAAGAACAAAGTAGTTCATGTTTTTGAATATAGTTATATTTGCGTTCACTCGGTTATATGGTTGACTATGGGAATCCATGTATTCTCGAAACACGTATCCCTAAATACTCAATTTATTGCGCGGGAAGAGCAATGTCATACGGTGCGTTAAATAACGGGTCCATCCTTTTTATTGCTGGAACCACCATGCTAACAAAGCACTAAAGATGGACTTGAGTTTCTGTCGTCTATCAGGCGCCACCACCGTCATTGCTTTCATTGATTTCATTGCTTTTGCTAGTATGGTGATTACAGCAATAAAAACCGTGAGCCCGTAATGGCGTTCGGTTCATTGTTTTGGCACTTTTGAGGTTTCTTATGTTACGTCATATGGTTACGCCGTTCCTGGAATCACAAAGATACCCAGTCATTCTAGCGGGACTGACAGTCCATGTACTGTCCGAGCGAGAAGTGCATTGCATTGCAACTCCTGTTGTGTTGGTCTTGGTGACTTGCGTCCTGCCGGTGTCTCCTAGATGGGGTATGCGTATGATCTCGTCCCAATCGCTCGCATGCGCCACGACATGCAAGCAATTTGGACCAGATCGGCAATGTATGAGCGATGAAAGTGGGTTTAGCAAGAACGCTGACGACACCTGCTAGGCAGAAACTCGAGTCCGTCTTTAATGCTCACACCCCTTTAATTACTTTTGCAAGTATGGTGATTCTCACCTGGAATATGCACTTGGATAGAATGATAAACAAATGTAAAATGGCACTATGATAAGTCACAGAACAATAGGGAAATCATGGAGACTTAAACTACGCATGACACACTGGTTGTATACTGCAGTGGTGAGACCCATGATTACATATGGCTGCCTAATTTGATGGTCAAAGACAAATTAGAGGCAAACAACGGCCAACTCCTAGGAGTTCAGAGGCCGATAGGCTTCTGCATTACGGATTCAATAAGAAGCACACCGACTGCGGCCATGGAGACCATCCTTAACCTACCCCCCACTTGATATCTATATAAGAGAGGAGGCAAGAATGAGAATATACAGACTAACTTATCGGATATCTTCCAAGCTGGTGTGGTACTAGCTGCAAGACCTTCGAAACCTGGCGATACACAATACATTGGAGCTGATGTAGGAGCAGGGGCATGAGTGGATTGCAGACAATGACCAGGCGGGCGAGCTAGCAAGGAAAGCAGAGGAAGCATCCTCGCACATTATTTTTGCATGAAGCCACCGGAGAAATGCCTTATTTCGTGCAATATATATATAGGGATTTGACGCACACACTACTAAGCCTGGTCAGGGAAGTAGATCTGTTTGGATAATCAGGAAACAACCGAATGCAGAGTAATACAAAAGGCCTCAAGGCCGCAGTGTTAAGGGATATGTAAGATCTGGCTCTATATTAGGGATCAATCAAATCAATTCTAATCAATGGCGATTCTAGAATGGCGTTTTTCGGGGACAAATTCATTTAAAATTCCGAATGCTTTTTGTATAACTTAAAATTTGATCCTCAGTTGTTTTACTGATTCTAAGGAGTGTATTTATTTGAAAATTTTACAATAACACAGATATCTGCTGTGACAATAAATCAGATGAGCAGAAGTATTGGTTCCAGGGAACCAATACTTCTGCCATCCTGTCAGGACTTCATATAAATTCTTGTAATATCAAATACGTTCCTTTGAAATCATATTCCCAAGATAATATGGCGCGCCACTTTAGGGAAAGTCAATAAGAGATTTAGTTGGGAAATCCGAAAAAAATTGGGGGATATATATGCTAAAATATTCTGGGTAAATTATCGTTTAGGCGCGTCTTCAGATAGATAGTAGCGTTCAGCATGTTCAAAGCGGTGAGTAAGTTGTAATTTAGTGCAGAAAAGAACATCTCTGTTGGAATTATTTCGAGTGATGAATTGGTGCTCAGTGACCGCATGGCGGGGGACTTGGAAACGAAGGATTACGGCTCTCGCGTCTAAATGGGGTGGTAGCGGAAGAAAAGGAATTTTACTAATGTCGGAATAAATTTAAACCAATATTCCGGTATATGTGGTTTTTAAGATAATTGAAACGGTGTTATTGTTTAAATATGGTTTAGAACCCGTCATATATCCGCGCTTTAAGACATTTATGGATTTTGAAAATTTTATTATTTATGAAATAACTAAGGTTTCAAAGTATATCCTGTCGTTGGCCTGAATAGTTAGTATTTGCTTTCCGAATATGCATCTGAAAACTCCATGTCTTGTTTGATTTGTTGATATATTTTGGTTATAAACTAATGCCTTGTTGCCATCAAAATTTATTTTAGTGGTGTATTTTGGGTGGGTTGTAGTTGAAATTCTTGGCGGAAAGTGTGTCTGCGATAACACCAATAATATGCAAATATGTACTTGCCGAGGTATATTAGGCTATTATGGAAGTTTCGGAAAGTAAATATACTCCCTATAAGCTCATCTATGTTATTATTAAATTAAATGTGTTCAGTGGGTGAAAATTAATTAACACGGTTGGAAGACGGTAATAGGAGTAATGGGAAATTTTACCGTAATTATGGTTTTCGAGCTCAAGATTGCATACGCCCGTGAAACGGTTTAGCTTCTAAATTCATACATCCGTGTATGAGTTATAGCAGAATGCAAAATTTATTCTGTCAGATAGTAGTAATATATATGTATGTTCCTGAGGTGCTTTCCGTTATTCCAGGATATGTAGATGCATACATTATGCTAAACAGTTTTACTGGAGGCACCGTTCAAGCAGGAATTATTCTACGGACATGTAGCATACTGAGTTAGGTACTCCAAGTACGTATGATACATGGATTATTGTATTTTCATGGCGATCTTGTACATATCCTTAAATGTCCTCTATATCTTCAAGCTAGAAACAAGAGTTACGATTGATTACGATTGATATTGAAATATAATGCATGCATCCATTATTCTGCGTTTTATTGTCTTCAAATCTGTCAAGTATTTATGCGCCGCTAACACTGGCCAATAATGTGTGTAATATCACTTTGTGTCGATATGGACAAATTGAAATTTGTAAGCGCACATTACTTCACAAATATGAAATTAGCTCCAACTCTTTAAAAGTGGCGAAGGTAGGTAAGCGTGGCTCTTTAAGACATCAAAGTTCCCGTTAACGTCGCAGTGTTTACAGCCAGTTAAACTATGCTTTTAAAAAACATCAAACTAAAAATGTAAGAAATACTAATATCTGCAAGTAATTTTGCATCTTTAAATTATCTTCTTTTGTTCGCCTTCCAGACATATTACTGTTAGTTGGAGGAGTTCTTTTTAACCATGTATACATTAACGCCTTGTTGATCTACTTACCATGAAATTTAAAATAACAATCCTTTAAACTTGCACGAACTCGCCAAGCTTTCATTCTACTTTCATAGTTATCGTAAATCAAGCATGGATGCTATCAGCGGTATTTTATCTTAAAAATGATATCGGTTAATTTAATAACTTGCAGAGTAAAAAAGCAAGGAGGTGTGTATAGGGACATTCTTCACTTATCTACCTGGTTACAGCTATTTAAGAGTTTTTCAAATTTAGGATTATTATTACCTATTGTTTACTTGGTATCAAAGTACGAGGGATATTCGGTTTGCGTGACACACCGTCTATGTCGCTCGGATCAGGTTGAAACTTCCACGCATTTTAGATGTGGATATGTACTGCATTGTCATTGCCATAGGTTCAGTATAACGTGTGCAGTGACGGCCGCAAATGTCAGTTCCGATTGAAACATACTCTAAGTTTGAAGTGCGAGCTGTCATTCGTTTTTTGCATGCAAATAGTGAAACACTTTCCGATATTCATTAAAAAATACTGCAAACTTACGGAGAAGGAGTTATGAGTCGGAAACAAGTTAGCGTTTGGTGTAAACAGTTCATCCCGAAGGTGTGCGAAAAAAGCAATCAATAACAAAAACGGATGAGAATCAATTAGAGAGTTTTGACTACCGAAAGCGACAATCAACAGCGATATTTGTGTCAAATTCTCGAAAAACTACACAAACCCATTCGGTAGAAAAGAATAGGAAGGTTGACGAAAGGAATCAGGTTGTTGCGTGACAACGCAAGATCACACCTGAAATCAGACGAAGGCTTGGCTTTAGAAACACCATTGGGTAGTTATTGTCCATTCGCTCCATAGTGCGGCCCTGGCTCCTACTGATTTTCATTTGTTTGGGCCGTTGAATGTTCATTTGTCGGGTAAAAGGTTTGAAGGCGACCACGAAGTTCAAGTGGAAGTACGGCAGTATTTTACAAACTTGGATCGCATCTTTTACGAAGAAAGTTTATATAGGAGCTTGCGTATCGCTGGGATAAGTGCCTTTACATTGGCGGCGATTATGTTAGTGTATGTTTGATTTCTATAAATAAAGTAGTCTGTCCGTAGTTCACAAGTGTACCTTAGTAACCCGACATCTCTCGTATATTGCAAAATTAGTTTAATCGTGGTTATACATTTCAGTGAAGAATCTGGGCTCACCACCACATTTTCCCCGAATCTGTAAGATTAAAAAAAGCAACTTTGCGTATGTATTACAGTATTTTTAACGAACTATATCAAAGTTGTATAAAATCAATCAACCCTTAATTGTCGAAATCTTACTCGTAGTTGCTGGTAGATATCCTGAACGACAAACTTTATCGAAGTTTAACGAACTTAAACTGGGAAAGAAGCAACCTGTGTTTGTGACTCCATCTTCGCTTTCATTTTGCCAATTTGAGTAACCCCTATAGGAGCCAAATCGAGTTTCTCATTCATTTGATGGGGAAGTTGGTCAAGAATTAGGACATCATTGCTAGTAAGTAAGATATTTTAAATTTGAAAAACTTTTCTATGAGTCTTCGTTACTTTTCGACGAATATTTATAACTATTCATGAGGGTTTAAAATACAAAAGCATAAGTCAATGATAGATCTTATACGCGCTCTATAGATATTAATCGAAACCTTAAAATCCCTGCCTCACGATACCTTCATGATTCCTCTCATCAAATTGAGAGCTCTCTTGGATTTTGCAACGACTGCGTTAATGTGTCTTGTCCATTTCACATCTTGCCGAATAGGAAATTTACTTTGTCCCAATTGTATTTTGCCCACTGGTACCACCTTCTTTCGTGAAAAGAAAACATTATGTTGGTTTTTTGAGGTTCTATATCTAGGGTATTCTATGCTAGCCAATTTCCTAATTTATTTACGTTGATTGTCATGATTGAAGTACGAACGTTTAGATTTATATTACTTGCATAGAGGCAAATATCGTCAGCTTTAACTTTTTTTTAGTGTCTATTCCTTTTGCAACACAGAAATCAATAGCATCGGGCAACTTATTCCTAGCGCAATGCCAGTAGGTTGGTCCACCGATGGCCATCGCCATTATATTATTCTCCCGTATAGATTTATGTAGTGCTCTGCCCTTTGGATTTGCTAGCCTGGTGTCCCAGCTGGGATGTTTTGCGTAATAATCGCTGACAGTTATGAATCTATTTTCCAACATGTCAAAAATTATTGATAATTTTCTTTTTTGTTATTATGTTTAGGGGGCAGTAGATAGCAGAGGTTTTCCATTCATCCATTTATCTTCGAATACAATTGTTTATATTTATCAAATTCGTAGTGTTTTATTTTATCATTATTGAGCACAGCCGTGCCTCCACGTGATTCATGTGCTTACAATTACAATGTAAACGGCACTTTATTTAACATTAATTCCTAGGGAATGTAAATCAATAATACAAACTGGAAGTGTTACTGGAATCTTGTTGGGTATTCAGGAAATTTTCTGTCAATGTATAAAAGTACTGCAAAAAGGTAATATTTTACCGTGTAATCTAGCTCATGTTGAGAAAATTTTTTTTTACATATAAAGTGTAATTAAACAAGCATTGAATTGTGAAAATACAAATCAATCAAGTACATGGCAATATATCGTTACAAATATCGTTTGGTAGCTTTAAGTTCGACTGGATCTTACTCTAATTACCTTCGCGCCCCACACTAGCGACTGTGAGTCCATAAACGTATAAAACTGTATAAGGAATTCTACAGCGATCTACAATAATTGCATTTTGATTGCCCACATAGATAAGGCTAGCGTTAGCGCGTGCCGCAACTCGTGTAATTCCCGAAACCCAAGCTAACCCATGCCTCCCTACCTTTATTACAAACAATATTTTAATTAAATCCCGGATAGCATGTAACTTACTCCACAATAATAAACTTTAATTAAACGTTACCCCTAAAATATCGGCGACGCGTTCAATCCTTTAACTTCATTCGCGGAATAAATATCGTCCCATATAGAACGACCTCTAACTGCATAACTACTATTTATCGAGTCCGCTTATATTGTGCGGTTATCTTGCAGAAATGATTCAGTTACCTAGTACGCAGAGGTAGTTTCGACCGCAGTGTAAACTCCCGGGTTCAGGCGTGTGTAATAATCGCGTAAATTCTGCGTATAACGGAATGTTTAATTACACCCAAGGTTGAAATGTGACTGCTGGGTTAGCGTAGTAATACGTTGTACCTCGAGCTTAATAATTTTTTCCATCAGGATTATATGTTTTAATTGAAGAAACTGGGCGCATTCTTATTTTCTTTATCTAGTGATGGTCACACATTTTATGAAGAATGTTCCCGTGAGGACATGTGTACTAATTAAAAACATGCAATTTAAATTACTGACATGATTATGAAATTCGAGTTTCGTAAATATTTAGCTTTTTGCTATATGTGTTACATTAGATGCGTATTATACTACTTGATTACTTCATGTTTCGATCGACAGCGCCTTCTCAAATCTTTGAAGCACTTCTGAAATGAAATTTTCGGTATGGCGTTTAGTCTCTTTAGCAGTTCTGTCTTTATGTCCTCAGTGTTAGTCTTCCTTTCACCTTTGCCCATAGGGAGAAGTCATTAGGGACCACGTCCGGCGAATACGGAAGCTGAAGGATCATAGCGGTGTTGTTCTTGGCCAAAAATATACACCTATACAGCTATACACCTGAAGCTTGTTCGTAAATTTTTGGTCAAGAAGAACACCGCTATGATCCCTCGTGGTGTAATTGTAATGGATCGGATTTGATTGGATATCCTAGTTAGGAACAACTTTTTTATTAAATAAATATTTTTTCTAATGATTCCAATTAACAATGTGCAATTTTTAACACCTATCTTTCTTTTTTATGCTTTCTTTTACTATGTCTAAATTTACTTTTTAATTTCTTTTGGAATCATTAAATGATGATTAGATTTTACTTTCACATATTTTTTTACTCTATTCTAACACTACTTTTCTTATAAATTTTCTAGATTTAACCAATCGGGATACCTGTCATTGCACACACTAAGTTGATGATTTAATGGCTTTATTCCCCCACTTCACGATGCATTTGGCCGGATAACGATTCAGCTGGATAACACCTTTTATACATTATTTTACGATGAAAAGCTGTTTTTCCGGCACTGATCTATTCGTAAGAGTTTAGACACGCATTACAACATATTTACAATTGTTGGCTTTTAAATGTTATATTATATTTTCTAATATATATGCTACTACTTTTGATTCTAAATGTTCTATATGTGAAATTAGTCATGAAAATTTACAGTTTTGTAAAATATCTCATTTCCGAATGATCTATTATCCACATGCTATATTATGCAATACTGTCAACCATACTTTAACTTTATTATTTCTTTTAATTTATTGCTAATAATGTATTTCAAGTGCCCTTTAACGGGATTTATAACTTTTAACATTTGACTCCTTCTCTCGCAAGTGACCTTGACTGCGAAATATCTTAATATAGGTAGCAAAACATTTTATTTCTATATAATATTTGATTCATTTACTTTAGCTATACTCAATTGCCTAATTTAATTAAAATTTTCATATTTATTTTATCTCAACATATGTGCAAAAAATGAAGTATCTATATAAAAAATATATTTAAAAAAATATACCTCTGAGATCACACAACACGTCTGATTGTATAGTTCCAGACATTCCTCACGTACAGACAGCTGTTTCGGACGCACCTAGTCCTCATCAGTGCACCTCGGAGGATGCCTGTCGCTCGTTCAATATTCCGTATCGTTAACCGAACGTTAGCACATGACTTTAAGGAAAATCCCAGAGACATCTAACGCCCAGCCGCGGATTCATGGAAGCAGCTGTTTGTACGTGAGGAATGTCTGGAACTATACAATTAGACATGTCGTGTGATCTCAGAGGTATATTTATATATTTTTTTTAATATCGCGTCGAATAGTGGTCCAAGTCGATTTTTATTATTTATCAACAAGTAGCTACAAGTTCATTTAATTTTAATTTCATAAATTTCAAATGCTACTTTTTGGTACTTCCTGAGAAAACAGAAATTAAATAAATGAATTTCATACTTTGTAAATCAGTCTTAAACTAAGGTTAAGTGTAAAAGGTGTATTAAATAATACAATTAAAGTTTAATTAATAAAACAATTATTATGCACAATAGAAATTGTAGAAGACAATTCTTTTTTTGAATCATCATCAATTTAGCGTTATATTTTCTCTCATGATTTCTTCCTAATTTCCGGATCAATACTTTTTTTCTTTTACATGGTTGAAATCCTTTATAGTTGATTTCATTGCCTTGAAAAAATCATTTCAAGATTTCTATTACAGAAGGAATTAGCGATTTTCCTCGCGAACTAGCTATTCTGAACCACTGTGCGCCGTGAGCACACGGGAAATCGTATGAACGCGAGCGTGGATAGTTTTCGCGCCTACTCACGGCTCTGAAGCTTGTTTTCCGTCCGGAGTCGGTAAAATCGAGTATGCGCCACAGGTACGTGACCGAGAAACGCGAACACTATCCACGTTCGCGGCATGCGAAGTAGTCGCATGCGCAATGGGATGTTGGAAGTGATAGCGACGAACGTGCGTTTTGACAATATCTACCAGGGTCTTTCTTGTCTTTTCCTATGTGTATTGCTAAGGAGTAAATTGCCAATGCATTAGTGACATGAGAGGCAACCAATTATCAAGTTCTTGTGGAAAGAAAGAAAATAATATTGAAAAGTAGAAGATGGGTGAAACAAAGATGAAAATTGCAATGATAACGTGGTTACAGAAGAATATTAGTTCAAGACGGGTTAGGGACATGGTTTCAATCAATTATCCCGAAAGGCCTATGTGTGAAAACTGACAAATTCAAAGCAGATGATTGTGACAAGTTTCCACAAAAAATAAATAAAACCAATTACGCTTTAACAGAACATATAAATCTGAATATCCTATGTAGCAAAAAACTGAAAACTACTAAATATATTTTCCATTAATCCATTGGTTATTGATCCCGTACAAGTCCTCACGCACAAAACCTGACACGCACTCAGTACCCTCAAAATATCAGCTGATTTGTCTCCAAACGATTACTTTCTCTGGGGTTACCTGTAAAGTAAAGTTAATAATAACATGCAAATACGTCATTTGGACGAACTCGAAGACCGTACACGTATTGCGTGTGATGACGGAATAAACCCAGAATTTATTAGGAATACTCTGGGCTGCTGTCAAGAACGGGTTGCTTATTGCCTTGAAAGATGAGGAGGGGCACTTTGAAAATTTGCTGTAAAATTCCAAGTTGAAATTTTACACTTTCTTTATTAAAAACGTATCCAAATTTTTCATAGCTTTGTTTTGCCAATACCAGCAGTATAATTTGAAACCAACTATACACATAAACGGAAAGGGTACATGAATGCGGGATATACGAGCCACGTCGGTTTTAATAAGCAATTGTATGTACACGTAGGGCCATAAAATATGCAAAATACCCCTACCTAGGTGTAACGTAAACTTTTTACAACATTTAATATGGGTAGGACATTATAAAAAAATCAATGCTTTCCGAGAAGAATTTAATGAAGGCATAAATGTATAATGCAGTTATCCACATAGAGTCTGATGGAATAGTACGACGTCCGTGATTAATTATTTGTATTAATTAGTGGTTTTACTAAGAGCTCATTCGTGCTGTCTACAGGTTATTTATTATTAATCAAGTTTTCTGCTATTAACATACCATTTTCACCATACAGTTATTGAATCATTATTTGCAGATGACACAACCTTGATATTAATAGCAGAAAACGGCAGAAGAATTTACTGAGTTGGCGTATCTAATGTGGCAAGTATAATCATAATAAAAATATCAAGTTTAAAAAACTAGACAGGAGGCGTGCATATTCCTCGCTTAGACTGAAATAGACACATTAACTACTTGTGCTATAAATGAAATTCTAATACTAGATAAGACGAATAGTTGACCTTACCAACGTTGACAGCATAATTAATTAATATTATTCCAAAGTTTGTTCATTGATGAATTATAGTACTTTAGGATGTGAAAATAGAGAATATGGTGATCTAATTAAAAAGTGTTTAGCATTTGACGAGCTATCAAATGACCAAATGGAAAATATATAATAATTTGTATAACATTGTTATACAAAAATGGAATTAAAAGCAATTGTGACAACTATAGCGAACTTACGGTAATATAGCCATTGGGAAGGCTGTGTGGGCGTATCTTTATGAGCAAGGTATAAGTTGATGCAACTGAGATGGAGGAAGCGGGCAGATCTTGCATAGATAATTTCTTTAGCCTAAAACATTTGGCAGGGGAAAGTATATAATCCAACCAAGAATTGCATATAAAATACAAAATAGGATACGGTGGCTTAAAATAGTAAAAAATAAATAATAAAAATACCCTTACCACCTCGATGAGTGAAGAACTCCTGGATACGTATTTCGGCAACTAAGTTGCCATCCTCAGCAGAAACTACGAAGGAAGATAATGTTAGACGTCGCACTCTGGGAGATTTGTACCACACAGAACACCACTTGAATAACACTGAAGTTATTCAGTGCCGAAATACGTATCCAGGAGTTCTTCACTTATCGAGGTGGTAAGGGTATTTTTATTTTTTATTTTTTACAAGAATTGCATGTTACTTATGTTGTTTTAAAAAAAAAGCATACGACTCTGTTTCTCGAAAAGAGCTATGGGACCTAAATCCTTGTGGCTGAAGAAAATTAATGCAAACATTTAACGAGGACTTAAGCTAAATCTGAACAAAATCTAGTCCATGATAATCGACGGACAAGAACAAGATATGATAACGGAGTATGGTGAAATAAAGCATACCCGAGAATTAACGAAAATCGACACGATACAAAATACAAGCATACTGGATAAAATCAATGTCAGCAGAAGAATTACAGAAAAAATTGAAGAAAAGCAATTATCATGGTTTGCACATTTGGTGAAGATGTAAAACTATAGGATACCAAAACAAATATGGGAATAGACTCGAAGACGAAGAAATAAAAATAAGAGAACTCGCACAAGAACTGTAAAAAACTCGCTTATTTATAATTTTGGAAACATCAAATATGATCAGTTGTTCCTAGTTGTCCAACCAGAAACGACTTATTTCTTACCATTCTCAGCGCAGAACCATAAAAACCATGAATCCATAAAAAGATATTTGGAAATAAAATGGTGATTATAATTTTTTTACAAAATTTAGAAATGCACTTTTATTTCTCCTTCTTATTATTTACTATTCAAAAGTTGTGTTACGTTATGCGGGTTTGTTATTTTGATTACTGCATAGCTGTGTGTTCCATATTCATAATTACTACAAAAGTAATCATACCGCAATATTGCGGCCGCTTCTGTTCATAACCTAAATTTAACTGAGACTAAAACCTGTGAAGTTCCGAATAGTTGTCTATATAAAAGCAGATGTCGCCCTTGCTTTCAAACAACTAAGTAATACCTAGTCAACTTTATTTGGAAGGGATGCGGGTTGGAAACTTTCGTAAATTCAGTTTCGTCTTTCAAATAAAATTTATACTCAAACTTTTTCCTTCCTCTCAAAATTTCTTTGTTGATGAAGACAGGTTGCGTTTTAACTTCAGACGTTAACTACGATTTAATACTAAAGAAAGAACTTTAGACGAAAGTTATTTAGAGCTTCCGCTTATTGTATCAGGGCGGCGAGGTACTTCACGGAAGCGATTGATGTTTAATGAAAATGACATTCGAATGCTTTGGTTAATATTTAATTTATATTTTAGATTTAGACGCCCAGAAGCTTGTTCTATTATCAAATGCGTGTAATATAATACTGTTTGGTGGTTTTAGGCTCCTTTCTTTCACTACATTTCCACTTCTACTTGAGCCACCAACACTTGATAGATACATGGACGAACCCTTACCAGTTGAGTGAATTACTTTAGGTACGTATTTCGGCAACTAACAAGGGAAACTTTGTGAATATGCATATGACATATAGGTATGTACTACGCATTTTTTTTTCTGTCCAAAAACACTTTGAGTGGGTGAAATGAATTTTTGAAAATATAAATCTTTCCACTCTGCGCATAGTTCGCTAACGGTAAGAGATATAGAAAACGCTTTAAGACAAAAATTGTTTGTTTGAGTGAGTTTTATTAAGCAGACAAGAAAAAAATTCAATATACCCACATTTTCACATTTATTTTTTTCGCCGGGGAAAACATGTTTGGGATTAATAATAGGTAATAGGGTTTGGTTGATTGTGCAAGGGACTTCTAGTGACTGTCTTGAAATTAATTTTAAAAACTAACAGCAATATTGATAACTAAATTATAAATTATTACTGTATTGGTTTCATTAGATTAGGTTGTTTGTTATTAAAAAAAATTGGTTATCGAAGGAAGCAACATTGAGTAAACAGTAAACATGTTTTTTTTGTAAAAGAAGGTAAAGCGAATGAGATAAAGAAGTAATATATATATACAGTTCAACAAACTTGGAATTAATAATAGATATTTGTTGGTTCTGTAACGGTGTAGTGTTGAAATCGGTCGCTAAATATATAAATGTATATTATGAATGTAATTCGTTAGCTGATGGTAACATTCAAAGTTGCCAACAATAATAATGAGACACAATACCAACGAAATCGATTCTTACGATGTAATAGAAGATATCCTGCTTGTTGTTCAAGTTCAAGTTCACTGGAAACTGATATAACCCCAGATTTTTTGCAACAGGACAGACCACATTCCGTAGAATTTGTAGATGATGTATATACGGCCACACGGGAAGAGGCATTAGAAGCAATTGAAACTGAAGAAGAAGAGTGTATACCAGAGGAAGGAGATATTGTAACTTTAGAATACAAAACCAACGCTGTTACGTATTGGAAAAGTGGGAAGAAACGACGACTTACGTTGAATACCGTCTAGGTAAAGTTTCCCAAAGTTTAGTTTTGGCAGCAATTGTATATGTAAATGGTGAAGTAATATTGTGACATAGTAAGGAGTCATTCCTCCTTGTTACTCTATAGTATTATTACATTTTTAATTTTTTTCTAGCTGTGAAGAAGCAATAGATAGAGGTGGTAGGCGACGAAAAGTTCTAAAAAATTTCTCAAATCGTATTTAATGAATTTGTAAATAGTATTGATTCAGGTGCCATTATTCATGATTTGGACGTCCAGCGGTGGGCATTACAAGCTAACATAGACATTGGTTTATAGAATTTTAAAGCATCACGACAGTGGGTTTGGAATTTTAAGAAAGGTTGCGAAACAGTTTCAACAAAAATAAATAAATTTATTAACTATTTGAGCTTAGTCTAAAAATTTTGTTTTTTGACTTAACAGAATGCCAAAAAATCATGCTAATTTTATCCACCTTTCATATAAAGTGAATTTCAGCTAATTACTTATATGTATTGCAATGCTTCAAAATGCAAAACAAATATTTCTAATGAATTTAAAATAATAATAAATTTTATAAATTTGGATTCTTTTTATTTATGTCAAGTTGACACAAGCCAGGCAATTTCTGAATGACAATTAATTAATAAACAACTTTTCTTGGATTAAAATAATTACTATAAGTAACTAGTGTTCGTGACCTAAGTATATACATATTCTTTACACGAGTACAAATTCCCACAACAAAGCGTTATTATTATTCCTGTAAGAAAATACGGTCAAAATAATATATTTTCTCAATCTGAAAATGTGTTTCTCTGCGTGTATCTTGGAAGATAAAGAAACTTATTTTGTAGAATTGCAATAACTGGCCTCCTTGCTTTATCTACATCGCAATTTTATATGTATTGAATGGTAATATTCTGATCTTTTTTCAATTCCTTTTTTTTTTTTTGGTTTCGCCGAAAGTAACAAACTTCCCTCAAAGTTCAGTATTGCATTCGTGTTTAGATGTAATTTCATTTTCCTGTCGGGGAGTTTCATGATTAAAATGAAAATTTAATTTCGAGAAATCGCGGTCGGCTGCTGCCTTTTATGTTTCAATTTAACACTACGGTATCCCTGGGAATTATGCTGCGTGGGGAAGTATGCTTTTTGCGAATAGATTCGTCGAAACCACTCATTAAAACTTTCGGAGACGGGAGAGAAAATTTAGTTTTAAAATAACATTGGCTACCGCTGAAGGCTTTTTCGGTCGATAGTGTAATGTGTATCTTTCAAATAGTGCGGTGTCTATATTCTCTCCGAAAGGAAACACTCTTATGGCTTTGCGACGCTTGAATTGCTTTTATAAACTTTTAGTTATTTTGACTGTTGCCTCACCAACCATTAAGTAACAATTAACCAGATGCTCAGTGGCAATAACATAAATAGTTCAATCCCAATTTGCTAAATTAATACATATTTGGGTGCTTCTAGACATTTCCTGTAACCGGAAAAAATAATTCTATCTTGACATGAATAACCCTTGTAGGGTGTGTCGGTAGAGCAGAGATAATTGTATGCGTACAATTTTCGGAACGGAATACGCCCATAAACAAGTCCAAAGTTTTAGGCCCACGCACAGTCATGTTTTATTCATATCAAATACTCCGTGTTTATATAAGATACGCAATGTGTATCTGTTAGGTGGCAGTTTCGAATGTTAATAACCCAAATTGGACATATATTACCATATATTTTCTAATATTAAATATTTCATATTACGGGCTGAACTTACTTACTAACAAAGGCTCCGTTGAGTGTCACTGATCGGTATGAATGAAATGTGAACCCCATACCGTGGTTGCAATTGTAATTAAATTATGATCAAAATTTGCTCAAACATAAAATACAAAGTTAAAAACACTTGGCATCTTGATGGCATGAACTAGATTTGAATGTTGAACGATTCTTGAGGAGTCATGTGCTGTTCCTCCCTGCCAGCACTTTGTAATTCTTGAAGCGTTCACGGTAGGATATTTCACGTGGAAAACGTGTTCCATTGGAGTACCATTTGGAGAATTGGTTGGCCACTCCCTCTATATTAATTTCCTGAAACCAGTTATTTGCAATGTTTACTTGATTGGAACGGGCAATATCGTCCATAAAGATTAAATTGTTCTCTCACTGCTGCAGTAGGAGCAATGGATCGCACAATCTCATTCAGTATCTCTGTCCAGTGGGAGCTTAATTTTCTAAGAAAATGAAAGTTGGTGTCTACTCTAGTGCTTATCCCGACCCATAACATGCACCACTATCCTCATATTAAGGTTTCCACGAGATAAATTGTGCATTATTGCATATATTTTTTCATGTTACCTTACATGGTAGTAACTTTAAAATTTAATTTTCTGTTTGACTTAATTAAAATTTAAAATTCCGACCATTTATATTGTTTGTTCCTGCGATTTCCTGGTTACATGTAGTGAATATCAAAGGTTATAGAACTAAAGATAGGAAACGTAGTGGCTGTGTCGATTCTAGCGCCATCTATGGTCTCTTCGGTAAGATAAAGAAGCTTAGTGGCGACCATGTTAATTAAATCTGTCGCCTGACCTGTATTTAATTGACAGCCATATAGACAACCAAAGTAACTATAAATAAAACATATACTCTATAACAAATAAAGAATAAAATACCTTATTAAGTTAAAATTCTCATCGAATAACGAATACTAACTTTAACAGCATTGACATTAAAACAATGTTTTCAAATTTTGCGTTATATTAATCGGTGGTTTACTCTGTTTTGATGGATTTAGTACAGTAACGCGCACACTTAAGAACGCTCGGGGTGGTCTTTCAAGGAATTTTTGGCGTTCGGTGGCTGCACATATGTTAGCGATGACTAGAGGGAAAAGAGAAAGGGGAAAGTAATGAATGTTTTTAAATATAGTTATATTTGCGTTCATTCATTTATGCGGTTGACAATGGGGATCTACGTAGTCCCGAAACATGTGTCTCGAATTAATCAGTTTATTGTGCGGGAGTAGTAATCCGATACAGTGTGTTTATTGCGCTGCTCCACAGTCCTTGCAATCTTTACGTGCTATTACATGATTGATTGGGATTTTCTAACTTAGTGATTCTATCATTAAATGATTCGGTAAGTTTTCTCATATGTTCCAATGGGATATCAAACCTGTCTGACATATCCTTTATAAAATTATAGAAATCTGCCATTAAACTACCTTATAAACCCCTATAAACCCCCGTACTTTACATCTTTCGGACTTACTGTATATACGTACCACTAAGGCACAAATATTTCTATTTGTCGAAGAACAATATAATACATTAGCATCACATATCATTTGGGAGCAACAAGTGTCAACTTTTTTCTGACCATGTGCATAAACTTTGTTGAATCGGTATTTACTTTACGTCAGGTATGGCAATTAGGCATCATTTTCTCTTAAAAAATATATCAGAAAGATATATCTTTTTAATCGGATACGTGATACGTCACCAATCATACGAATATAGAACACCTTACAAATGGCTTTCTCTAACGAGACAGTTTGAATAGAATATTGCTGGGGGTGATATGCGCGAAAGCGAGCTAAAAATGTATATAGGCGTATGACGTGACAGTTACAAAGCTGCATTATTTTATACGCCGTACACTTTGCTGCTGTTTGTGAAATAAAGCACTTTTGAACAGTTCAGAAATTTATGAAGGTAATAAAGCTTCCGATATTGCTAGGCTACGTTATCTTGTTAACAATAAATTGTAGTAATTCTGAATTTAAAACCTATTACGTTGAGGTTATTGTTTGAATTTTGCAATATTAAATATAACCCCCGGGTGATTGTATTTTATTTGGACTGTCATTTTTATCACCTAGTTGGTAAGAGCTTTATTGCTATATACATATCAGGAATTTTCGATTCAAATAATGTTTCATTATTAGCTTTTAATTTGTTAATAATTTTACATTGCCCTTATCTGTTGTATATATTTATCTATACCACCTACAGGGACGACGATTTTTGATTTCCATGATTTTCTACGATAGTCAAAATCTCTGGAAGTACCACAAAACCGGAAAATGTATTTGAAATTATCGAATTCAAGCAAGCCAAAACGACCGAACAAACACAATTTGCTCTATGTACATGACACCTACATATGGTTTTCTACAAACATTAATGATACGTATTTCGGCAACTAAGTTGCCATCCTCAGCAGAATCTACGAAGGAAGATAATGTTAGACGTCGCACTCTG
>JARFOC010062561.1:0-17707 GCA_031763485.1 Osmoderma eremita | reverse complement strand
TATTCTGTATTTCTGGAATCTTTATTTATGCGAATATAACACAGGCTTATTGATAAGTATTGATAGACAAGCAATCCGGATAAATGTCGAAAATATTCTTTCTGGAATGATGAGTCATATTAGACACTAGCGTATATAAAAGCAAGCAGACACCACGATAATATTCAGTTCTTTATACAGCATTAGGAACTGTTAAATACGTGCTGCACAATATGATGTCAACAGAAGGCAAGGTGCGCGCAATAACAATGTTGGAAAACGGATGGGGTTTATGTGCTGTAGCGCATTAGTTTGGTGTTAATCCCAATACAATTTTTTGCTTAAAAAGAAAATGGCAAATATCACATTAAGTTGCAAACGAACCAAAAACTTCAAAACAAAGGATATCCACTGCTTATCAAGATACCGTATTAAGGCAATTTTATGCAGAGCATCCATTCACAAGTTGCAAGGGAGTCATTACCGCTACCATCTTTCCTGATTCAGTAACGACGGCAAGAAAAAGGTTGAGGGCAAGTGGTCTCAAAAGCTATCGCAACTTTCCGAGCGCAATCGTCGAAACAGAATAAATTTCGCACTATACAATCAGAATATGCCCATAGATTTTTGGAAAACGGTAAACTTCAGCGACGAGTCGACGTTTCAAAGCACCTCAAACACCCTTACGTGCCTAGTTATCTGTCCCCGTAACTCTAGGCTTGCACTACAATATGTTCGTCCGAAAAATAGAAGTGGACGGCTTTCTGTAGCAGTGTGGGGTTGGATGTCATACGCAGGACCTGGTACTATTTGTGATATTCATAGACACTTGACAGCGTTACAATATATGGATATTTTGGAGAATGTTATGTTGCCATCGGTAACATCTCTTTATGATCAGTTTACATTCCAACATGACAACTCACCCATTCATACGGCTAATGTTGTCCAACAATGGATTACAGATAATAATTTAAGATTATTAAATTGGCCGGCACGAAGCCCGGACCTTAGCCCCATAGAAAACCTATGGGGTTTCATAAAAAACAGAATGAGGGAAAACGTCATAGAACGAGGAGACAGAAATCTATTGTGCAGGAATGGGAAGAAGTAAGTGGCGACTACTGCCATAAATTAATAGAGTCTATACCGTCAAGAAGAAGTCATTATTGATTTCAGCATAAGTATATACTTATATAATTATTTCGTTATATTATGTTTTAAATAAATAAAAGCACCAAACCTTTGATATTGTTATTTATTGTATAATAAACATGCTTTTGGTTTTGATCTTATCCTAGTTCAACCACAAAAAAAGTTCACCCCAAAAAGTAATGAAATTACCTTTCAAAACAATTTAATAAGACTACAGTATTATTTTATTCGAAATACTTGAAACATCGAACAAATTTCTTCCTACTCAAATACATCAAATAATAGATGCCTTTTGCATATTTATAAATGCACCTAAGGCATTTTTAAAATACACACAGACACCGCACATTCGTGTTTACACATTGCGAGACAGCCAATGAATACAATAAGCTGTCTACTATCCATGCTACACATGTACGCTCTACGTTGAGCGTTAGGTCGTACAATTAGAATGTGCCGCTAGTGTACATACATTAAAGTAAATTTTATATTTACATTTTACTACCGTTCGTGGCCACGCAACATAAAGAAACAAAAAACAAACCCTAAATGCGAGAAAACGATGATACCATTATCCGAGAGCCAAGTAGCGATCGAGCAAAACGTGTTGACTTTGACAATAGCTGCGCAACTAGTATCCCTTACAGAATTCCCATAATATCGAGTTGGTGGATATCGAACTTAAGGAATCTGCACCCGGATTTCTGAGGCACAGGTTACATTGATCTACTACATATTTTGTAAATTTTCACTTTGCTCTCTTTTGTCGTACATTTATTTATAACTTATGCAAATGGAAGCTCCTAGATTTCCATGTATGTTTGAGGCCTTTGAAACATCGGAATAAACTGTTACCACTGTTAAATGTGGCAAAAACGATTTCTACCGTTTTCTTCGCACACCATAAATATAATTATTTACCAATATGAGAAAACCGAAATTTCAATACATAAATAAGTTTAAAATACACTAAAACATATGTGGATAGATAGTGTCCACATATTAATTGATGGAATTCCAAAGAGACCTTTGAACTTAAATATGTTGATAAGACATGCTATTATGTAAACAAAAATATTTTGATTTTAAAAGCAATGTACAGTATAAGATCTACTAATTAATTTTGTTATTTTATCAAATGTATATGATTAGGTGTATTCAGTACTTTAATTACACTTTGAGTCAGCCTAATATTTCAGTAATTATTTCTAAAATTTGAAAATAACTTTCACTAGGAATAGATGTGTGTTTTTAATAATCTATACTCTAATAATCTAATAATTTGCACTTTTGCTCTCTCCTTCTAAACAATGAGCACATCTACATCTGAACATTATTATTATTATTTTGCATTTCTTATTCTTCTTATTAAAAAAAGGTAATTTGATGATTTGTGTTTCTCGCTTAAAAGGGCTTAAAACCGTTAAAACCAGCCACGCTTATTTTGCATTTAGATACTAACAAATAACTAGTCTACAATAATACAGGTTATCAATGATATACTAACTTCCTTCCTTTTAGACGAGGAAACCAAATTAAGTTGGTCAAATGACACCTTTTTTAGGAAAATAAAAGTTAAAAAAGTAGAAATTCTTTGCCAGCCTGTTAAAGCAGTCAACTGTAAGTGCTGCAAGTGCCGTGAGTTGAATAATGTAAACCCAAAAGAATTATGCATTTGTAACAAAATTACTAATAACTAGTACCTACTACAATCAACTCTTTGTTAAAATTTACAAAATATAGAGACTGTTCGATCTCCTTTCAGAATTTTTGTAGTAGGAAGTACACTAAAAACGTACCGGATTTGAATAACGCCGATGAAAGAGCAAGAGATAAGAATATCTTGCTATCGGTCCCATATCGTGTAACAATCTATGTGAAGTTGGTCGATTGAAGTTAGGAAGATCATCATCAGCATTGGCAGCAGCAAGAATTGCATTTAATGTACGTGGCATATTCTGTATACAAAAACTATGCACTTTACGTCGAATAGGTGCTTGCGTGTTCTCATCATATGTTTGCAATCGGTCATTTAGTTGTATGCCTTTCCTTTTCTTGAGGTTTTTTGGACTTGATAATGAACCAGTTTGTTGCTCCTGTTTTATATTATATATTGTGCGCTCTGAGCAACCCAGAGCTTTAGTTGCTTCTTGAACGGCAGCACTCACATTCATAGTTTTATTTAAATAATTTAAAACATCATACATCGGAGCTTCGCCCACATACTCAAACTTTTTCCAAAAAGAAGGAAGCGTTCTGAAAAGAAACATTTGTACAAGTATATATAAACAAATTAAGATGGAATTTAACTAAAAATATTTCAAAACTACCACGATAACGATTGACAACACTTGACGCTAATAGACAGATAGATAGGTACGTTGCAGACGCCCACATATGTAAATAAGTTGCAACATAGCAATCGGAAGTGAAGATAGCGCTAACGACAGCAACTAAGAATAGTAAGAGATAAAAGTTGTTATTATATCCCATACTGTATACGTACGTATAAGTTGAGACGATCTATAGAACTACCACCTTAGATATCCTGATATTTGGATGCATTACATCATTACTTTATATTACATTACAGGTCCGCATTTCAGTTTTATTCCGATTTAAGTAAGTAGTCATTACTAATCAGGTACATATATCTTACGCAACTCAATGCACTGCAGCTCTGTGCCAAATACCGATTTACCAAATAATTAGACAGTCAATCATTAGTGACATAAATGCTTGGCAAATGAAGCTCAATAGAATTGTTTCCACTGCTAAACACTTCTTTAGTTTGCCTATTTAGATTAGTTCTAACGATGTATAACTAGCACACCAATTCTGGACCGGTGGTGATAATAGCCCAGGCGTTAGATGATATTCGGCAGCATCCGGTGGCGCCTAATGTTATATGTGACGCTGTGCTTATAAGCGCCACAAAGAACATACGACAACGAGGCCGCTCCCGGGCCTCTCCTATGCCGCTGTCCAATAAATACGCTTTCATTAATTGAGTTAATTTGTTCTTGCGTAAGACTGACGAGTACTCCCTTAATGTAAACATAACATGCAACCAGAGATGTAAATATGTGCGTGTGCGTAATATATGTGTACGATGATTTTATCAATTGAACATTAGTCTTCGAACTGTTGACCTTGTTAACTACAAATGCCCTCAGTCTAATCTCTATAACGGAAAAAAAAACATAAATATTTAGCAACATCTGAATAATAAATAATCATAAATTTAACAATCTATATAATTAGATAGATGTATGGTTTCCATACGCGAAAAAGAACCCTGCTACCACTGCTCAATTGGCTAGTGTCCCGATTGCTCAAAGATAGAACATATGGTCGATTTTCGTGATGAGAAACGTAAGTTAAAAACGCATATTTTTTGAAAACACGTTTTGCAGACCTTATTTGAAACTAATTCTTTATTCGCAAACTATTTTTTTCATTTAGTGTTTCGCACAAAATCTTTACTTATATGCCTTTTTAAGAAATTTTGCATTGAAATATTTGGTAGTAAAAACGGCCCAATTTTTAAGATTGGGTGCGGTTAGGGAGTTCCGGCACCGTACGGCGCTTTGTGTCCTGAACGCTACCACTAGATCTAGCGTTGGCACGGCACTTGATTTAGCGGTCGCCATCTTGCCTAGCGAAAATAAATTGGGCTGGATGACTTAGCGGAGAGTGGGGATAGGCGCTAACCATTCAAATACGAATTCATAAAAACATGGAGATAATGTTAAATCACCAAGAAATACTAATTTGTTTCTTTTTAATAGTTTGTGATAAAAGTTGTAATTATACATGTTGTAGGCACTTACAAACACATAATAAACATATAAAAAGAATAAAAGTTTCAATTTTTCGATTTCTTTATAGGTAAATTGTCGTTTTCCAAAGAAAGAGGGAAACTAACCGCAATCCTTATAATTTTAAATGTAATTGTTAATAACAAAAAAATATAAAATAGAAAAGTCTAAAAAAATTTTAAAAAACAGCACAACCCAATACAAATCACAAAACAACTAGAAGAGTAACAAGGGCAACCAGCTTTTTAAATATGTCAAACCGACTTACAACAAGGGTACAACGTACATGCGCCAGAAAAAGCGGCGAAATTGCACCATTATATCAGTTCTAGCGCTAGCTACGAGCGCTGGCGCTAGGGACCTTCAGCTCCGCACAGCACCAGAACTCCCTGAACGCACCTATTGTTCTTCTCAAGTAATAGTAAAATGTCGGATAGTTGGCACTTCTTTTTCACTTCCCTTGAACCATTTTGTATCTTCTTACATGCCGAAATTTTCACACAAGGACAAAAAGTAAAGCGCCAAAAATTAAAATTTGACTGTTTAAATTTAAAACTTTATTATAGATAGAGTGGTATGCAAAATAATAGCAGTGCTGATAAAAATGTCATTTATTCCGTAAATTTGAAAAATAAATTTAAAATAAATATTGATATATCTTTCCTACTCAAACATCTGAGTCTTTAAGCGGCAATATACTCTCGAGAAATAAAAATATATAAACTACGAGGAATGTCCGGTTACCAAGGTACATTTGTGAATTACAGACAGGCTACTTTATTTATAGAAATCAAACATACACTAAGTAGAAGCGTGAACTACTAGCTAATTTTCAACATAATCGCCGCCAATGTTAAGGCACTTATTCCAGCGAGGCACAAGCTTCTGTAAACCCCGTTTCAAATTTGTAAAATAATACCGTACTTCCTCTTGAACTTCGTCGTCGTCTTCAAACATTCTACCCGACAAATGAGCTTTCAACGGGTCAAACAAATGAAAATCATCAGGACCCAGGTATGGATTCTAGTCCGTTTTCGTTGATGATGGTTTTTTTTTCGCACACCTTCGGGATCATCATTCAAAGCTGTGCGTCCACTTTTGAACTGTTTACACCAAACACTAACTTGTTTTCGACTCATAACGCCTTCTCCGTAAGTCTTAACTTTTTGAATTTCGGTGTTTCATTGTTTGCATGCAAAAAAAACGAATGACCGCTCGCACTTCAAACTTGGAATATGTTTTAATTGGAACTGACATTGTGCGGCTGTCACTGCACACGTTGTAGTGAACCTAAGGCAATAACAACACCCACATATGCAGTACATATACACATCTAAAATGAGTGCAAGTTTCAACCTGATCGGAACGACGTAGGCGGTGTAGCTCAAACGTACATTAATAATCGGATATCTCTCTTATAAACTATACACAAAAGAAGAAAACAGCAAGATTTTTTTTTTAATCTTTCCAAGTCAACAATAAGTACATACTGAGATATACCTTATATAACAGCATTATTATTGTAGGTAACTAAGAAAATATATTCCGATGACTCAAAAAAGGTGAGTCAAGCAAATCTTTTTTCTTGTTTTCGGATATTCTTGGCCTATTGGAAAACGCTTTCTTTAATTCAAAGTACGCGGGGAGTTATATGAAAGCTATTTCGCATCGTTCTTCATAAACTTGTTTATTCCAGAACGTTTTATAGAAAACTGGATAAGGTAAACACTTTTGAACTTTCAATGCTTTTTTATATCCTAACCCTTAACTACATTATTCCTTGTGTATGTAGTTTGGTATAAAATAGCAGGATACGGTGGCTTGAAGTACTCAAACTAAAACAAAGAAACACCCTTACTATTTTAGTGAGTGAAGAACTCTAAATACGTATTTTGGCAACTAAGTTGCCATCATCAGTACAATCTACAAAGGAAAAGGCAGTACACCACTTGAATAACACACTATGGTGCTCTGTGCAACGCATATCTTCGAGGCTCCTACGTCTAACATTATTTTCCTTTGTAGATTCTACTGAAGATTGGAACTTGGTTGCCGAAATACGTATCAAGAGCTCTTCACTCATTAAGGTGGTGAGGGTGTTTTTTTGTTTTAGTTTTATTTATGTAGTTTCACAAATTAAATTGCAACTGGCATATTTAAACCGTTGAAGTTATAAGAGTCCTCGAAAGATGGCTCTATATGGCTCACCCCTTTTTGCGGTTCCTATAGCAGTTATAAATGAATAAGGTGTAAATAAGGAAGCACTTTTTTAATTGTTTTTTTTTAATTTCGCTTTAAATTGTGGAATAAATCAAATCACCTTGATTTTGGGTGCCCTTTAATTAAATATATGGTAATTGACTTAATGTTTAAAGTAGCAACTACGTAGATGCCTACTCGGAGTGCATTGGGAGTAAATAATGAATTCCGAACTATCGCCTAAACCTTCATGTCAAACATAAAAACCTACAATCTTACTACAAAGATACTAAAATTGAAAACATTTAATTTGGACTTGTAGTAAAAAGAAAATTATGCTTTAGATTTAGGGCATTGAAATACTGCTACTAAATCATATACTGCGGGTTTAACATTAGACGTCTTAACGAAATTGTCTTCCGTCAGATGTTTTCTATCGGTCTCGTGCCAAATTCTGTCTACTAAATGTACATCATACACCTTTGTATATCACTTCTTTACTACAATAATGGCAATAAAACTTAAAATCGCAGAAAATCGGCAAACCTTCTCCAGTTTCTGTTACGACATTACTATTGTTGTATTGCTGAAATCAAGTAATGGAGTGTCAAATATGAAGAATAACACTACTGACATTTAGCGGCAACCTAGGTAGTTTAGAAATGACAGGTTTCGAGATAAAAGAAGAATTAGTTTGAAAGATACAGATTTCCTAAACTGGCAATTTTTTAACTCTTCTCGAAAACTGACGGTATGTAAATGTGAGGTGAGGTGCTACTTTAACAATCTTACTACTGCTTATAAATTCGACAATTGATTGAATTGTTGAAAGAATGAAGAAGGTATACGGTAACGACCTTACGGTAACTGTAACTAATATAGTGCCTAACAGAATTTGTACTGAAATTCAAAGACTTTGATGAATGAAATCATTAATTTAAGATTTTCTTGTTCCGGTAATTCTTATTAACAAATTTATTGCTGGGAATGTTTAGTGTTGGATTGTATCCAAGTTTTGCTCTTAACATTTCACTATTCACCTATGTTATGGTCTACCCGCAGAAAGTTACAATGCTATTTTTCATTACACGAACCGTATACTTACATAACCACACTGTGGTCAAAAGCAAGCAGCAGGGAAATAAAATATTATGGTAGTGCCTGCTGTTCTTTACTAATGCAATAATATCGACACGCTAATATTATAACTTTAATATACAGGTTGGTCGTGGAAAAACGAAAAACGAATCACTCCGAATATTTAAGAATCAATACTTTCTTTACAAAAACGCTAAGACACGTTAACTGTTGATTGAAAGGGAACAACTTTTAGAGAGTTTTTTTTTATCTTCAACCCTGAAGTCGTAGGTGTGTCAACCCCAAAGAAACTAATTTGTACTAGGAATTGGATTATACCTCATTTAAGATATTACGTGATTTGCAATACAACGATCTACAAATTTTCCAATTGTTTCGATGTTTTCTTTTTCGAGAAGATACAAAAGGGAAACGTGGAAGGAAAAAAAGAAATAAGAAATACAGTGATTATCCAAGGATCAAGGTTTTATAAAATCCCTGAGACATGTCCATTTTTGATTGGAGAGAGAGATTTTTTGAGGAACAAATGCTCGATATATCTGCAACCCATAGCCACCCCAAAATTTTTAAATTACGTTTGGAGTTGAGTAATTGCACTATTGCAAATTACATAAGCTTTTAAATGAGGTATCACTCAACCCACAGTGCAATTTAAAAATTTTGGGGTTTACAGATCATTTATTCTCTAAAAATTGCCCCCCGTCGATCAAAAGTTGACGTGTCCCAGCGATTCTGTAAAAAGAGTTTTACTTCTTACCAAGATTACATTATATTAATTCAATTTATTCCCTGTTTAATACAAAATACAAGCACGACATAGACATAAATGGAACTGCCTCCAGCACTCCATATCACCCTTATTTTGATCCAAAATAAGTAAGGTATAGTTCTGTTATTTGATTATTAAAAGAGATTTCGGAAATATAGTGCGCAATCATTAATGTATAATTTCATATATTTTTCAATATTTTTTAACGACAATCTGTTAAACCTCCCTGAAAACAAGTACATACAGCTGAAAATGATTCCTTCCACAAATAAACTATTTGTATAGCTGTTTGTATAAATGCGAAATATTATTGTATTCATTATTAAACGGGTGCAAAATAATGCGGATGACTCAATCAGACCAGCAACAAGCAAATTAAATGTCACTTTATAGTTCGCAGATCGAACATCAGTAGTTTACGGCGCGTGTACAAAAAGAAAACACACACCATCCTTACATAATGAGAGTATGTTTCCTCATTTAATTGAAACACGCGAGAATGCAGATAACGTTTTAGTCTTTTTCGTAGTGCCCCAAGACATTTACTTGCAATTTGCTGCTGTCTGTGGTTAGTTTGAGTCAATACCCCGTCCAGTCAAGACAATTTACTTCGTTGTGTCCTGTTTTTGAATTATCACCATTACGAGTAGGTAAGAATGCAGTTTTATTTTGTTATACTTTCTGTATGAATACATATATAAAGTGCATGATACAGTTTTCAGATTCTCAGCTTTTTTCCAACTAGATAGGTTGTCTGATAAACTTCAAAAGCTTAATTAAAGGGCATTTGCAGAATTTACTTTATTTTTACTATTTTAATATAAAATACTTTTATTCTAAAATGTTTGTACAATACATGCATTACATATAATTGATGTACGAAATATGAATCATTAATAAATAAAATTTTGATTATAGTAGCTTTAACTACCAGCAATTATTTGTTCTGTACTAGCAACTTAAACAATTAAACAATTGTGGTTGAATTAAATTATTACTGCTATATCTCAAGGCATCTTACAATTAGCTGATTGTAATAAATTTAATGTAGGCTTCATTTAACTCATTAAATCCAATACCGTTTTTTCACTAGTACCTAATTTAAAAGTTTGATAATGGAAAATCAAATCATATTTTTTCCCCTACGTTTCGGTCATGGCCTTGATCTTTTTCAAGGGTTTTATTTAAATTAACATATATTTTACAATTTGGAACTGTAAAAAAGAAAACAAAACAAATTACATTTGTAAGTTTTGTTTTAACATAATATTGGGTTATTTCATTTTTTTGTTAACATATTCTTAAATTTAATATAATTTAGAAAATTTTTATCCATTTTTAAGGTATATATAAGTATATTTTACATTAGAGAATAAAGTTCAGCAAGACTGTATATGAAAATCTGTTTATTGATTTATTAAAACTAAATTAACTTACATAAAAATTCATTAACTGTTTAAATATTTTGTTTTAAAAATTATAGACTGCGTCTTTGATTTATGTGATTTGTATGAGTTTGTTTAAAATTATTTCTTTATTATTTATGATAACTGGCAAGAACGAAATGAAATATCGCTCGATACCTGACAGGTATGCAGACACATGATTAATTCTTTTTCCATTGTAAGAACTATTTTTGTGTATATATTTTAAAGATGTATATAGTGTGTTTTAGACTACAGGTATTTGTTTTAAATGTGTTTATTCAAAAATGCTAAGATAAGTAAATTGTATGATTTAGACAGGAATTGAATATTGGTTTGATGATATGTTTTGTTGAATTTTGATGTTTTTTTTTAAAACGATGATATTTTTACTGTATCTGTGACCCTTAATTCTTTCTTCTAAATATCGTATAGCTTCCCCTATACATATATTTTATTGCGGTCCTTACAATTGGTTTTATATAAACTTCCCATGTAGTAAGTTTTATTTAAAAGTGTTCTTGGTTTTAAGTTTGTATATAGGTGTATTTTTAAGCTATTACTTGTTTTACATCTTCTTGATTGTAAAGATTCAAGACCATGCCGTTCTAGTAGTTGTTCGTAATCTATACCACGGTCAGGGTAAAGTCCATCCACTTTGAAGGATAATTATTTTAAAAATTGACGTTGGTCTCCTCGATGACGCACTATGAGAGGCATAAATCGGATACCACACCGATGATCCATATTTAAGTTTGGGTAACACGAAAGAGTAATATAAAGATTTAACAGCATCTAAGTTATTAAAGTCCTGACACGTGCGGATTATAAAGCCCAAGGATCTGATGGCTGATTGAGCTGTCTCAAAAATATGCTTAACAAAGTTAAGTTTGCTGTTAAACGTAATTCCCTAGTCCTTCACAAGTGTCGCTGACGGAAAGCGTCATCCCATCAATGAAATAGGTGAAGTTGCTTCAGCTTATCCTCCTGTGTAACTCACAAATCCGCATTTATCAATGTTCAGTTTCAACTTATTAACAGCGTACCAGTTATTAATAGCATCCAAGTTTGATTGAATTAATTGAGAGTCAGCAATATCATCAATTCTATGAAAAATGTTCAGGTCGTCTGCATAGGCAAGCACAGGGCAGTCAATTGAAGTAATCAAGTCATTAATAAATAAGTTGAACAAAAGTGGACCGAGATTGGAGCCCTGTGGGACACCAGAGCTGACCAAGAATGACCTTGATCGATAGCCATTGTAATAAATGAAGTTCAACCTGCGATCCAAGTAAGAATGGAGGAACGTGAGAAACGACCGACTAAGACCAAATCGGGATAATTTCCGCAGTGGTATAGAGTGATTCATAGTATCAAAAGCTCGCTTGAAATCTGTATACACCACATCGACCTGATTACCTGCATCCAGCGCCTCCGCTATCTCCTATGTAATAGTACAAAGATTTCTCATCGCAGATCGCTTAGCGATGAAACCGTGTTGATAGGGCGAAACAAAAGGTTGACAGTTGCTGGTGACAGGTGCGGTGCAATGGTGTAATTATAAGGTTTAGTATGTGATTTAATTTCTCTGATAAATTTCTAACATAAGGAATTTTAACATATTGCAATTGATTTGTGTTGGCTTTATTTATTTTTATTCTTGTTGTATTGGAAGTGTAATCTGTGTTTGAAAATTTTGTTGATCATTTGTTTGGGGTACTCATTTTGAATTAATGGTTCTTTTGCTTTTTTTAATGATTGTCGGTCTAAATTCTGGGCTAGTGAGAACATCTGCTATGGTGTTAACCACACTTTTTTATGTGTAAGGGGTTGGGATGAGTGAAAATTTAAGTAACGTCCGGACCATGTGTCTTTAGTGTACCATTGTGTGAAAATTTTATTGTTATTTTTTATTAATGTGAGACCAAGAAAAAAAATTGAGTTTTGGGTTTCGATTTCGATTGTAAAGTGTAAACAGGGGTGAAATGAGTTGAATTTTTGTAAATGATCTGGAATGAATTTTTCTTCAATGAAACCTGCCATGTAGTATAAAATTTATTGTAGGGACTGTAATAAAATATATATGCAATATTTAGAAGAAATAATTAAGGGCTACAAATACAGTAAAAATACCACTGCTTTAAAAAAACATCAAAATTCAACAAAACATAATATCGATTTCAAGTTCTTACTAAAGAAATTAATTATAATTAATTAAGGTCCTAGAAATGATTCAAATTCATAAACATAGAAATTCCCTAAACGATCAAACATATATTCAATTCCTGTCTAAATCATACAATTTAATTATCTAAGCATTCTTGAATAAACACATTTAAAATAAATACCTGTAGTGTAAACACACTATATACATCGTTAAAATATATACACAAAAATTGGTTCTTACAAAGAAAAAAAATTAAAGATGTTGCTGCATACGTGTCAGGTATCCACATATTTTATTTCCTTGCCCGTTAAGATAAATACCACACAATAAAGAATTTTAAACAAACTCACACAAATCACATAAATCAAAGATGTAGTCGATAATTTTAAAAACAAAATATTTAAACAGTAAGAATGAATTTCTAGATAAGTTCATTTAGTTTTAATAAATCAATAAACAGATCTTCATATACAATCTTGCTGAACTTAATTTTTCCAATGTAAAATATATTTATATATATCTACATTAAAAATGGATCAAAATTTTCCAAAATTAAATTAAAAATTAAGAACATGTTAACAAACAAAAAAATAACCCAATATTATGTTAATTGTGCACAACCTTTGATCAAAACCTTTGTTTGTATCATTAATAATATTGGATTACAAGGAGATTAATGACAATTAAGAGCTAAGAAAAAACAAATTTCATTGAATTTGTGTAAAAAACTTAAAAAACCAATTAAAAAATTGTATATTTTACCGTTAAACCCTAAAATTCCGGTATTCCAAGAAATAGCTATGGTTATTTCATAACATACCGATCTACCGTAGTCAAATTTATTACCGAATAGGTTTGTTATTTGTTACTTTAACTAGCAATTATATTGAATATTGCACTCTATTTCAAGTGTGTAATGAACGGTTTATGTCAAAAATGGAAAAAATAAAAAGATTAGTTCAGATAAAGAAAACCTTCCGCTTGGTTCAATACTTGATGTAAAACTTCTGGACGTATTCCGTACAATTGGATATCCTAGGTCCATACTTGCCATTCTACCACTGATGATAATTGTTATAAATTAGGTACAAGTAATAATATAATCAAACGACTATATGCATGTCTCAGTTTAGTGTTTGCGATGATAAATCCGCTGAAATTACTTCGCTCTAATTACTACGGTAGTTGAATTAATTTATTTTTATTCTAAAAGAACAATTATGTTTTTGACAACTTTTTAAAACTAATTACTAACTACTGAAATTTACTAATTCCTCATTTTGTTCAACTACATTTTACAAAATAGTTAGGTAATGCATAGAATAACTTGTTAGAGTACCAAGTAACAAAACTATTCTATAATTTAACTACTGTAGATAGGTATTTTATGAACCCGAATTATACTATTCAACGGTAACAAACATACATAACGAAAAGCAAGAGCAATTAAATGATTTATATTTTCCTTTTCAGGTAACATCGTAGAACGGCATAATGAGAATGGTTTCGATGTAATTTCTTGGCAGGACTTAGGACCCATGTGATAATCTAACACATTACAAAGCTGTGTGGGCTGACAAAGGTTACGTTTGCGACATAAAAACAAAGTGTTTCGAACAAGTGAATATGGCAAACGAATCGTTAAAACTTGGACCAATTGGAAAAAATAAGTGAGTATTTGTGTTACAAAATTCTTCATTTTACCTACCAGCGTAAAAACATAACACAACGTTTATAGTGTGTAATTCTGTTCGCAGACGTAGAAACTAGTATCAGTTCAATAGTTCAAAGTAATTTTCGTTTTATTTTTTTATGCACTTTGATACATAGATTGGATAATAAATATGTATGTTATATGTACGGTTTAACAAGCATAAAATCAAATATCTACCTAGTCAGGGAGGTAGCGGGAATCGAACTATTATACAAATCGCATTAAGCATAACATGCATCATACATTTATTAACCTGGACACCATACTAACGCTAACCTACACCACACTAGCTTACAATTTAGATATTATTGTGTCAAAATACACTACTCCATCTTATATTTTTTCGAAGTTTGCAGCGGGGTGATATTTACAAACACGTTGAAATCTCAAGTGCCGTACTAAACTTATCCCAGTTCCAACTTAATTGTAACTATTTTCTTTTGTCTATCCATTAATTTTCATCTGCGCCAGGTATTTTAGCCTAACTCCTAAAATAAACGAACCAACTGAAGAAAAATTATAAATAATTTTCAATAAATTGGCAATTACTTTCTCTTTCCATACACCTAAAATATGGACTTTTGTTTATTTATCAAATTTAAGTGCTCTTAAAAATAAATTAATTCCAAGCTGTGATTACCTGATCGCACTGACCAAGTAGAAAATAGACTATGTAAATAAATTTAGATATCTGCTACCTTGACATTTTACTATTACAAATATTCAAGGCATGGCCTATTTAGTTAAATTAAGGGTACCCATCAGTTAATGATATTATGCACAAACAGGATGACCCCCCTCGTACACGAATTACTTACTAACATATGTTTTACAATCCATAATTTCCCGGGACGTAAAGACTTTTTGAACCCTCGATATGCAAGCTATTCTAGAAGTAGGTTCCAAAATTTGAAAATGCGAATATTTTAAGAAAAAGGCAACAACGTTCTTTCTGAACGTATGGTCGCATGTTAATAATTTGGCTATGGCCAAAGATAAGCTTAATGTAAATACTCATACTTCATTTAATAATAATAACAATAATTTATTGTGACAGGCTGCAATAACAACATACACATTGTCAAAAAGACAAACAACAAAAGTACAAGTAAGCACAAGTATAACGGTGACAATAACCAATTCATGCCTTGCTGGGTGCGCTACCTCAATACTCACTCAGTGAATATACACACCGATGAATAAGCAAAACCTTAATGGTCTTAAAGCATTTCAAACTTGGGATTGACTTTAAATCGCCAGGCAAAGCGTTAAAGGGACGCAATCCCAAAATTCAATTACAATTAAAGAATACTCAGGTATATGAAATACAGCTTAGATCTCGTATCATACAGATGTATATCGTTGTTACATAAAAAAATAGATTTGTTATTATAAACATATATAAGAAGTTCACATATATAAATTGCAGTAACTGGAAGAATATTCCATTTTTGAAAATAAGGTCTATATGACTGTCTACTATCAATACCTGCCATACATCTAATAATTCTCATTTGGGCTAAAAACATCCTTAACAAAGGTTGACCCACCCCATACTGTGATCCCATAAGATAGTCGACTATGAACGTTAGCATAATAGTAGGATTTTAAGCTATTATCTTTAATTATATGCTTTAAAGTTCGTATTTGATAACACGATGCATTTAATTTACCGATAACTTTGCAGCAGTGTGCTTGCCAAGTTAAATTGTCGTCTATACGTAGACCCAAAAAGTTTGCTCGATCTAGTTCCATATCATTTGAGACTATATTAACATTGAATTGGGTCTTGTTCTTATTGGTTTTATCAACATGAAGAAACAATTTATTATGGAAAACCATACATTTATAGCCTTTAACAAAGGATTATCACTATTTTGGCTATCTAATATGTTGTTACAAGACGCAACTGCACCTGTATCGTCGGCATACATGGTAAGTCGTACTCCGATAAAAAGTTAGTAATATCATTAACAAAAACCAAAAATAATATTGGACCCAAAATGCTCCCTTGAGGAACTCCTCTACTGACTGGTAGGCTAGAGGATTTAACAAACCTTTTTTGCCCGCTGACTGATTTTGAATATTCACAAACTGGGTTCCTCCTTTTAGGAAAGATTCAAACCATTGTGTAACAGTGCCACGTATACCATGCCAATTTAACTTTGTAATCAAAATATCATGGTCGACACTGTCGAACGCACGAATCAAATCGCAAAAAGACGCCTATAGGAAACTGACCATTTTCCATACCTGACACAACAATATCATATAGAGCACGTATAGCAGTCATTGTAGAGTGATCAATTCTATATCCATGTTGTTGTTCAGTTAAAATATTATATTTATTCAAATGAGAAGTAAGTCTAAGCAACATGGCATACTCAAATTTTTTTGAGAAACTAGAAGAAATTGTAGGAGCGATAATTTTTAATATCTAACTTGCTATCTTTTTCGTGTAAAGGAATGACATGAGATTTCTTCAACTTAGACGGAAATACACTAGTCTCAAATGATAGATTGATCAAAAAGGTAATTGGAGCTATTAAACAATCTGCAACCCTTTTAAGCAAATTACAGAGTACCCCATCAGGTCCACGACAGGGTTTACTTTCTACTTTCTTATATAAATCACGTACTTCAAATGCATTATATGGCATTACACACAATATTTTCACGGTTTTTTATATTACCTGATAGACTTCTTATAATTTCCCATGCAGTTTTCGAAGAATTCGATGAGTTAATCAATTTAGAAGAGTAATAATCGCGTTGAGTTTTGTCAACAACAGTTTATGTCTTCTTTTTGCTTCGGAATAGATATCACCCATAACTGTAAAAGTTTTTTTATAGTATGAACAAGTCCATTATATTACTGCGCTTTACCTCACCTGTGACCCAACTATGTCTAAAACAACTCTTATTAATTTTTCTATTTATTAAGGGAAAACACTGATCAAAATATTTCATAAAAATGTCAAAAAGATATTTCAAAAGCTACGTCTACATCATTGCAGTTAAAGAGTTGATCCCAAGATATGTTTTTCAGTATTGCAATAAAATTCAATATTTTTTCATTATCTCTGAAATATACACAAACACCGGAAATATCCCGATAGAAAAAGGGTAGCACACCCAATAATGCCCTATGGTCACTCACAACACAATCCATAACAAAAACATTTTGTATTTCCACAATATTTAAAAAATACTTTATCTATAATAGTTGTGCTGTTACCCTGCACACGGGTGGGTATTTTTACAAGACGACACTAAAAAGCATAGGCACCTGCGTCGCTGCGCATGCTAAGGGCAAAAGTAAAACATAAAATCAATTGGACATATATGTATTTGTAATAAAACGGAGTGTTACGTCTCATG
>JARFOC010062550.1:0-17710 GCA_031763485.1 Osmoderma eremita | reverse complement strand
TACTGTTATCTTGATTCCCGCCTCACTGAATGCTCTTTTATAGCTCGGCGTTCACGAACGCGTAAGTCTCAACACTAATTCGTAAGCATCTAGTTCGCACGTCTAAGTTACCGATTTCATTAAGTTTTAGTTGTCTATATTTATATTATATCCGGTTCTTACCATATGTTTCGCAAAGCCAGGCAAATCTGCCCTCCCATGTCGATAGTGCTCTTTATACCTCGTTTCAATAGACCTCTTTGTCTGTCCAATGTAATAAATTGCCGACTTCATTTCCGGTTTGTCCTTAGAATTTCTTAAAAGGTTATGAAGTGTGTTCCACGATTTATAACAGATTTTCATATTGGCGTCTTTTACGACTCAGCTAATTCCCTTCGTTATTTTATGAAAAGGTAACATCAAAAATTTATTTTTGTCGTGAGGTTCTGTAATAGTAAGCGTTGTGGAGTTTCTAAGGACATGATCAACATCTACAGGGAAGTAACTATTGTGTTTTGCAATGTTTTTAATGTATTTTAATTCTTTTTCGAATCTGTTTTGACTTAATTAATCTATTTACCAGGAAATTAATCGCGGACATCTTATGTTGTTGACAGTGGTTTTAGGCTGCCATTACGAATCTATCTGTGTTGGTTTCTTTTCTGTATATGTCTATTTCTAATTTACTGTTATTATTAATTCCGCTGTGAATTTAACGGAATCAAATCGCGAGTTTAATTTTGTTAAGAAATTTTCCACGATATATTTTGTGGTATCAAATATCGCAAATATATTCTTCTGAATCGGGAAAAGGCCCCTTTCATTTTCTGTATTGATGAATTTATTACGAGTAATAAAAGCGTACACTTGAGACTCGAGTGGTTTTTCTTAGAATTTCTGCACTCGGGGCGTGGGAGAAAATTGTATATATCTTAGGTGTAGGTAGAGCGAGTGAGTGTTTAGCATTATAGTAATTTTGGCGCTCAATCGGTTATTCGACTTAATAATTGGAATCCATGTTTTCCCGAAACACGTGTCGTCCCGAATTAATTAATACTTTGTGCGGGAGGTGTAATCCGAACAGTGTGTTTATCAGAAATTGAACAAAAAAATAATACATCTTCATTTTCCAACTAATTAAAGCTCACCTTTCTGTGAATCTCTCCAATACGGAATACAAGCTCCATCGTGATGTTTGTCTCTTTTTCCTGGTGACCGGATCGCTAACATCGTTCCAAGCTAGAGGATCAGTATATTGACTAGCGTTAGTTGGTAGGAGGTAGTAACTTTTTAACACTGCCCCCCATGTGACACTGTTACCTTGAACTTCAATCGGTAACCCTATACCGACAACCATCTAAAAATAATAATATTATCAATGAAATTTAATTAACCTTTAATTAAACTAAATCAAACGATTATTACTACCTGCACCCAATTAATCCCGGGTCTCCAAATGAGGTATCTCTTTTGTCTGGCATTCACATGGGCCCTCATATCTAGCACTTCCTCAGAAATATTAATAGTACTAATAAATAATAACACTGTTACAATTAATAATTTCATTCTTCTAACAATGATTAATTTTCTAGTAAAACGAAGCCGATATTTTTTTTGGAAATGAGATCATGTCAGTTTTACAGTGACTTTAAATTATTTGAACACACGTTGAGTGCTGATTGGGAGACAAATAAAATACCGCTAGAATTTTTTAAAGTTTATTTGACGACAGGTCAGCGGCAATAAAATGGATTAAATATGAAACCTAAATATGTATGTACAACGGTATTAGTATACGGTAATTTATATTTTGTACGACTGACGTCATTGAACTGGTGGCGCTGTATGTTCAATATCGTACGGGCATTTTTCGTTATATACGTCGCACTTCGCTGTTAAAGAATAGAAAAAGTCAACATCATATCCTTCGGACCTGAAAGTAAACTGTTATTATTTTGTGGCCAGTACATATTGATTATCGAGTTGGCATTGCGAGCGTTAGCCCAGTAGCGCGTGCTTTGAAGAATTGCTAGGAGTTTATATATTCCGGAACATGAAACTTTACAGATCTCCATTACGTATTAAATATGGAAATTCAGGGATGAACCTCTTTATTTTGTAAATCAATTGTAGCTTTTCCGACGTTCCTAATTGCGACATTATTAAACTGAATCGTACAAATCTCCTAACACAACAAAGATAATCGTACAAATTAGATATTTGCTGGAAATACTCCACATCACATACAATTACGAAAATTGTATACGTATTTCGAAAACGAAGTTGCCATGCTCAGCAGTAATGTTAAACTGCTTAGTTTTACTGCTGAGGATGGCCGAAATACGTATACAGTTTGTATGTATTTATGCGGTTTGGAGTATCATTTAAGGTTTGTTAATTGTGAATAAGATGCCGCAGTTCCTAAGGCGAATCCTCATACACATACAGTGGCTGACAAAATAATAGAGGCGTCAGCAGAATAATGCAAGAATGTTTGTTATTGTTAAACGACTAGATAATAGAAATGATGCAGTTTTCAAGAAAATAGTTGTAAGTAAAATGATATAATGTGATCTGCATCGTCTGCATTGTTTACTAACATCGCCAATTTCAATATTAATTACAGGTGACGGGAACAAAATAATAGCAGTGATACAGCAGCTGGAAATAAAACGTTAAAGCATAGAGAAATTATTTATTATATAATATAAAATGTAACACATTGGGGTTTGCATTGTACACGGCTTCTTTAAGATCAGTCCATAAATTTCACCGGCCAACAAAATTTCAGATTTATTTTGTCCCACTTGAACTTGATTGAACTAGGTAGTACTTTTTATTTCATATCTGTTTTCAGAATTTTTCTATCAGGCAAGGTTTCAGAGTGGCAAAGTGATATTTTGTGTGTAATCATGAAAAAATGACGTATAAAGTGATATATTTACTTGGAATATGTGCTGATATATGACTTTCGGTTGTACTTTGCATCAGAAACATCTCTCTTCAGCGTCCAGCAATAGTCTGCCAACATAACAGGGCTCTATTTCCCTTGGCATCTCTTCTCCATGTGTAGAATGTCCTGGTGACATCTTTCGCAATGCTCATCACTGACTGCTCCAGGGTAGTCTTATTTTGGGAAAAAGTCCAAGTAGGAGTCAAGAAAGTGCATTTTTAGACTCATGTTGCAACCCATTGCTTTATATGAGGCCAGTAGATTTTTAACAATCTCTACGTAGTTTTCGGCTTTACGATTTCCCAAGAAGCCATCGCAGATCTCCTTAAAAGACTGCATTTTCAATTCCATTTAGCGCCTCAACAAATTTTCATCTCGAAGTAGCTGTCTGATCTGGGGTCCCACAAAAATACCTTCCTTTACCTTAGCATCACTGATCTTAGGAAACTTACTCTTCACATATGCAAACTCACTAATAGTTTTATCCATACCTTTGACAAAGTTTTTAATCAACCTAAGCTTAATGTGCAAAGGGGGCAAATGATTTTTTTGAGAAGCAACAAGTGGGGTACCAATGGCAATCTTATATCCTGGTGTCAGTGAAGTTCGTTTTGTCCACTCTTTCTTTGTACAATGATTTCTCCTGTCGCGACTGTCCAATTCACAGAGGAAACAACAATACTTTGTGTAACTGAGTTGCATGCCGAGCAAAAGTAAAACAACTTTCAAATCGTCAGAAATATTGCACTTAAAGTTCCAGAAGAAGCGTCATGTTATCATAAGATTCTTTCAAATCGCTTGCATGAGCCAAAGGAACAGAGAGGAACTTATTTCTATTGTGGACTAGCCCCGCTTTCAAGCTTAATTTGGAAGAGTCAATGAACAAACGCCACTCATCTGTATTATATTCATGAGCAAGTGTCTTCATAACAAACGGACTTCATTACAAAATACAAGTCCCTTTTTCATAGAGAGGAAACTCTCAAATTCTGCATGGCGATTACGAAAAGGAGCAACTTTTGTTCCACTTTGAAGAGGATTCCAATCTTTTAATCGCGGACGAGGTCGTTGAGGTCTTCTTGACTTAGAAGATGCGGCGAATCAGATTGAAATGTTGGATCCATATTGTCGCCTGCAAGACTTTCTTCGTTTACATCGTCATCAGCACTTTCATCGTCGCTTAGTGTCATGTTTTGTGAAGGTATAGATACAGGTAATTCCGGATTTTGAGGTACTGGTCTCAGTGCAGATGGAGTATTAGGATATTTTACAGTATGTTTAGATTTAGAAGTAATACCACTTATATTTGTAAGACAAAAATAGCATTCAGTAATATGATCTGAATCCGAATCATAGGAAAAAAAGCCATATGCCGTTTACCTTTTGTCCACGCTGTAAGAAGTCTGACACACGTAACATAGCAAATATGGGAAGCCCAGTTTTTGTCTTCATCACCTACTTTATACTTGAAGTAGTGCTCATAGAAATTTTGCGCATTAGGTCATTGTCCTGCATCAAGACCCATTTAAAGGCATTTACTCTTTGGTATAGGGCAACATAACATTCTCTAGTATTTCTAGATACCCATGTTGACGTGAAATGTCTGTGATATAATGTATGGGCCCTATACTATAATAATTAAAGCACGCCCAAACCATAATGTTTGCACCACCGTGTGTAACTGTTTTTAAAGTGTAATGTGGCTGGTACGCTATGACCACTTGAGCCGGAGGATATTACACCATTTCGCTGCCGGCCAGTTTTCATAATCTCCAGCAAACGCCAAACGACGCTTAATATGTTGCTTTTTAAAGGTGGAACTCTTTTTGGACTTCTAGCTATCAAATTACATTTAAATGTAATCTCTTTGTAGTTGAGGAGCTGTTATAAATGGATTTTCTTTATGTACCGTAGTAGCTAACCATCTTCGCGAACTGTTGTTTTTCTTTTACGACCACGATTTTCTATTTTGTCTCGATGTCATAATGAATTTTAGCTGAGCAGTTTAGAAGTTTTTGAATAAATTGATATGTCTTTCCTTAATTTCTTTATTTTATAATCAGCTGTCCTGTTTCTTCACTGCAATGTTTCTATTTCTTAAAAATAACTTAACTTACTTGTAACTGAATACTAATGAGTAAAATATGTCAACAAATACAATGTTTTTATTTGAGTGATATTTACGTTTTCTTATGTCTGTTAGGTTTGTATCATTTCAGGTGCAGATAGCACTATTTCTATTTTCAGTTAATAATGAAACTTATCGATTTAAAGGACTCTTAGTTTCCTACTGCTATTACTTTGCCCCCCACTATATATACAGATTTAAGAGATTTATTGATTGTTTAATAAATTAACCAAAAAGTTGGTTAAGGAAGATAGTATAGTTTGTAAAAATAAATAATAAAAGAAACCATTTAGAATACTGTAAGAATGCCATAATAGATTAAGAACGTCTTATTTTCTTTAAAAAAACTGAACTTTGGATTCAAAAATGATTCTAAAAAATATAGAGAGGTTCAATTTCAAATAAGCTACTAATTAGTGTTAGTTTCGTTTTCTGGATTAATTTTAATAAAGTATGAAGGAACTTACTCCGCAATAATATTTCCTATTTCACAGAACATACCGCAGGTTTTAGAAATTTTTATTTTATTTACCATTTGGCATAAGAACTTCATTAAGCAAGCGTAACCTTGCTGGCCCCATCTGAAAAATAGCATCAACGACGTTAAGGGAAGTAATTAACTAGTTTTATTTGTTTATCTATCTGTGTTTTGTATACGCATATTACTTTGGGTAATATCACGCTTTCAATAAAAGATGGAACCCACGTGATCAATGCAATCTTAGTTTCATAAATAATACCTTGGCAAAGAAATAAACATCCCTGGTACAAATATAAATGTATGTTTGATATCTGACAATTGACAAATTTCGTATTTTATTGTATTTCTCATTATATTTCTATAACTTAATAAAATACGAATACTAAAAACTTTCTTGAAGTGCCCTATTTCCCACTACCTAGTTTATAACTTCTTATTTTCATATTTGTTTAGATTCACTTCCACTTTATTCAACCATCTCTCCCTTGGTGCTCCCCTTTCTCCGTTTCCCTATTACTTTTCTGGTAAGGGTTAGCTTTGCTAATCTCTCTCTGTTTAGGTTTTCTACGTGCCATCTTATTCTTTGAGCTTTGGTAAACGCTACGATATTGGGGCTATCATGTCCATCTTCTACTACTAGGTTTGTTCGTCTTCTCCATCCTTCCTCGGCTCTTACTCCTCCATATATAGCACGTAGAATTTGCCTCTACAATTTTTTATCTACTCCTCTTGCATCTTATTCAGCACCCACGTCTCACAGGAATAATGCTGGTAGGTTTTAAATTGTTTTGGAGATCCTCTCTTCTGTTTCTTTTGGCACGTATTTCGTTTTCAAGAACCTCCTCAAACTTCCATATTTCCGTTTACCTTTTGCAATTCTTTCCGGATGTCTTGTTTTTCAACTCCAGTTTCTTCAATATTTACCCCCAGGTGGAAAAATTTGCTTACTCTCTCGAAGACATATTTTTAGTTGGTTTTGCGCTTACCACCAGGTTATGTTCTTTTTCAAGGGTCTTTCTATTTGTCCCATGACCATATATTTCGTTTTGTTTTGATTTATTTCCAGATCAAATTTCCTTGTTTCCTGTTTTAACCTACTTGTGATTTTGCTTAGTCCATTTCTTGATGTTGCAATTATTGTTAGGCCATTTGCAAAGGCCATAACTTGGTTTTCATTATTAAATAAAGTTTCCGTTGCCTTTATTTTACTCTTGCTTATTATTATTTCTAATCTCAGGTTAAAGAGTGTGGTTGATAGGGTGTCCGAGTTACAAAAAAAAATGAAAGGAAGAAGTACAAGTGAAAACGAAGAGGGAGGACAAGAAGAAGATGGATAGAGAAAATTAAGGAAATAGGGACAAGAAAGGGGATTACATTGAAAGAGATGAAAATAATGGCAAGGAAGAGAGAGAGAGAGAGTAATGGAGAAATTGAGTATAAGAATAACGAGAAATTCTATGCTACACCTGAAAGAGTAACACGGCTCGAAAAGAAGAAAAATAAAAAGTAGCATATATTTATTAATAAAGTTTTTCAAAATTCTTCAATTGTATGAGTGTACTTTACCAGCTGATTTTTCCGACGAAACCTGTCAAATAGGGATTTTAATGGTTAACGTTAGCAACTTGTACTATTGGCTGCGCACTTAAAGGAAATCAGGGTTGCATCTTTTATTGAAAACACCGTATATACCTAAGCTAAGAGTCGGAAACTTTAATATCAGTGACGTAGTTGCTATCGCCATTATAACTGCAACATATTATTACCATAATATACTGTTTTTAACTTTAATTAAACCCAATTACATGAACGGCCGTTAGCAACCACATAGTTAGTTAAGAGTTGAGACGTGTGTGGTATGCGGCGTACTTGTTCATTTCAGTACTTAGATTATAATGGCGTTGCCGTTAATGCTAGTATTCGTTATTCCAATGAAAGTTGAACTAATAATGTATTTTATTATTTATTTGTTGCAGTAGTATGTTTTATTTATAGATACCTCATCATTTATAACTATATATATTTACAAAATACTTTTGACATTTACTATAACTCTCTTGCGAGCTACTTGCTCTTTAATAAATTATGGAAATTAACGAAACTTACTAATGCAATATACACCTCGATTCATCTTTACACAGCAAAATCGAATAATATACTATACAGCGAGCACGTAAAGGATGGAATAAATTCATTTAAAATTCAGGTGTTTTTTTCTCAAAGATACGCTGGGACCCGTCGATTTTTGATTTTTCCTGATAATTATTTCATATATACAGGTGAACCAAAAACATGTTATGGCAGCTCACTTATTTTTTTAAATGGAAACACCCTTTTTTATTTCATTTTTAAATTCTACGTCAATTCTGAACATATTTTGTGTATCATATCCTATACCTGAATTCGGGAAAAATGCACTGTAACTTGAAACTTCAGTATATTATTATTTATTTAGAAAAAGTAGGAAAATGTAATAAAAATTTGAAACAAAAAATAAAAAATGTTGAAAATGACCTACACCAACTTCCTGGTAGTATCCGAGACGATATTGAAATTTCTGCAAAACGTTATTAAATACGAAAGTTCACTTTCATTTCGTCTTTATACTATCCTTTAAGTTTTCGATGTTGTTTGATCGGTTAACGTAGATCTTACAGTTAAGAGAACCTCACAGAAAATAATCTAAAGGGGTCAAGTCTGGAGGTCTGGCCGGCCACTCAATTGGACCCCGACGACCAGGAGAAACAGTATTGATGCACTCACTCCCAGGACGAGTGTAATGGGCCGGAGCTCCATCTTGCTGATACCATAAGACATCGTTTGGTGTGTCAGGATCATCTGGATCATCGGGGTATAAAGTGGGAAGACACTAAGTCATCTTCTAAAAATTCTAAATATTCGTCGCCGTTTAAGTCCCCATCAAAGAGAACCGGCCCCATATTCTTGTTTTCAACAATGCCGGCCGGAACATTAACTCGCAAAATTCAAGTAGTTTGTCGTGGTCATCTTCATTTAGTTCATGAACCAACTGGATTTTGTAAGGACGCCATTCATTTTCCTTTAAATAATTTAGGACGAATGTCTGACAGATCTGATCTTCCAAAGCAATATTGCGGCTAGGCGTGTCGTGGTCTTCTTGAACCGTCAGTAATACATCTGGCTGTTTATCTTCTGATACCGTAAACCGGCCTTTGGTGTAATTATCCCTGACGTCACCTAAATCACGATATTAGTTTCTATCTTGCTGACAGTAGATTGAAATATTTGCTATCTGTGAGGATAGTTGGCATTAAACATTTCGCAAGCTTGCTTTTGGGTGCGCATCCTGTCCCCATGACCAATCATCATCAGTGTTTCTATTTGCATACTGTCATTGCTACGTGCCATTAAAAAAATATGGTAATAGGTTTTGCTAAGATAAAATCACTTAAGATATGAGTCAACCGTCACTGTCAACGCTATGTCTCAATTCAAGGTTTTATGTACATAGCTTAAGTGTTTAAGTTTGGTTGATCTTTTAAGTTTCTACAATTTTTTTCGGAAACAGTTGAATTCCGGTATAGGACAAGATATATAAAATATGTTCAGAATTTGACGTAGAATTTAAAAATGAAATGAAAAAGGTATTTCCCTTTACAAATAATAAGTGAGCAGTTATAACATGTTTTTGGGTCAGTCTGTATACATGAAATAATCATCAGAAAAACGGCAACTAAAATTAAAAATGGACGGGTCCGAGCTTTTCTTCTAGAAAAAAACACCTGAATTTTAAATGGATTTTTTCCAACCTTTACGTGCTCACTGTACATATGTTCTGCCAAACACCTTGATTTTCTGTATGGCTGTCAATTAAATGCATGAATGAGCAATGAATGAGAAATAACTGCTCGAAAATGGTTCCAAAAACCTTTCTCAGGAACAAAACCACATCAGGAGAGAAAGGTGCCTTGACTTTTTGAAATCGATTGAAAATAATGAAAATTTTTTGGAAGGTGTCACTGCTGGTGACGAGAGTTGAGTGTTCGAGTATGACCCGGAAACAGAACGCCAGAGCATGGAATGGCACAGTTCAACCTCTCCAAAGCCCAAGAAAGCAAGAATGAGCAAATCAAAGATCAAAAGCATGATGCTTTGTTTCTTTGATAGCCAATACAAAGGTAACCCAGGCAACGAGGCTGCTGGCGGGTTGGCGAGTCGGGGATCGCGTTCTCCGTTCATTGGACCGGAACCTGCCCTATCTCTAACGTCGGCGGCACTTAACGATCTAATAAAACAACGGACTATCATTCTGCATGAAAACAGATGGAAATCTGAAACTGCATGCTGTCAGGCACGTAAAGCCATTCCCAGGCTATCGTCCAGGGCGACTTTCTCGCAGCAACCTTCGCCAAGTTGTAGGGCTGTTGACTGGCCACTGCAAACTGAATAAGCACATTCACCGCATGGGACTAGTTACTAGCCCCCTCTGCCGTGCATGCTGCTTTGAAGATGAGACGCCGGAGCACATATTGTCTGTCCGGCGCTCATCCAAATGAGAGCCGCTATTTTGAAGGAGTGCTCGCCCAGTATGGGCGACATCGGTGGTGCCACGACTGCCGCACTGCTCGAGTTCATACTCAGCTTGGGTTGGGTTGGCTCGGGTAGCTTGTGGAAGAGCGACACCGCCGAGGGAGGTAGCACAAAGGGTCAAATATGGTGGCCCAAGTGCATGTGGCTTTTGCCACCCTCCTCTACCATCTAATCCATCCATCCAGCCAGGGAAAAAAGAGTTTGTGCCTCAAGGTTAGACAGTTAATCAACATTTTTACCGAGAGGTTCTCGAAAGATTCCGAAAAAGGGTAATGCGTGTGAGACCAAACATCAATGACCCTGTATCATGACAATGCGCCTTGTGTCACAGCAATTACCATAAACGGTTGGTCAGTAAAAATATTTCTTTGGCTCGTCAACTTCTTCAACCACCTGACATGAGTCCTTGTAACTTTTTCCTCTACCCAATATTGAAAATTCATCTGAAGGGACATCACTTTGGGGCACTCGAAAACATTCAAACGTCTGTAACCGACCAGCTAAAGGCGATTCCAATATACGAGTTTCAGCACTGCTATGAGGAATGGAGGAGCCGTATCCAACGCTGTGTGGCTTCCAAAGGGAGTTATTTTGAGGGAGACAACGTTCAATTGTAATTATATTCAAATAAAGATATTAAAAAATATCAGTCTCATTACTTAATTTACACGCCTCGTATCATTGTCATAAACACAATAGTTTTGCATTGCATTATGACTTTTTTAAGGTAAAAAAAAGATAGTGACTCTTGGCCCCGGCTTGGATTTACGTTATACATATATACAAATATAAATGCACTTACGGGCTTTGTATTTTATCGATTTCTTCGTGAATATCACGTTTAAAGAACCGAATTTTTCTGCTTTCCGTATCGGGTAAATCGTAGTTTATTCTGAAACCCCAACCGTGCGTTATTATTGAATTCCACGGCACCACATTGTCCTTACCATTAAGTCTGGCCTAAAATTTTCTGGACTATAATCTTATACTAACTTGTTCACGATAAATCTGTTTATCCTTTTCTATACTCACAAACAATTTTGAATTTTTGTTGAATAATAACCATCGCCTCACTCTGTGCCCTCTTTCGTCACACGCGGAATTATCTAACAAGAAGCACCAAATTAAAATTCCTAAACATATTGTTTCAGAGAAGCCTTTATTGTACTCCATAATTATTTTTTACTGCGATTAAAATGAATTAGTTTATGAACAGTATTTGTAAGGAGCGTTCTCTTGTTATAGTACTTTAACGATTTCCTTATTGCTGGCAAGTTCATGTTTACTCTTATAATTAATATTTGGCAGCACACATTTGACGCTAAGTAAATATAGTCATTAACGGTGTTGTGCTAATACATAGTTTAAATCTTATATGTAATATTTGTGTTTGTTATGGTATATTTGTCATGTTTAGAGTAATTGTATACAGTACGGTTAATGTAACTTATATTTTTAGTTAAATAGAAATAAACGAATAATAATAATAAAATTCTCGCATTCAGAGATTGGTTTTGCCCATTAAAAAATTCTGTTTACAATAAAACTGTGAAACGGTTAAATGATTTTGTAAATTATTATGGTGATAGGAATCTTCTCATATCTAAATTCTATTTCTGAGGGGCTTATTGGAAAAATTTCGCCCTATCTCCAAGCTTTGCATACAAATTACCCCCGGCCAATCAGTAACGACGAGTCAAAAGAGAAAGCAATATTCTGTGGGGACAAGGGAAGATACGTAAAGCGCTTCGAACGTAATAACTCTGCATTTCCAGTTTTCTTTTTAGCATGGCAATTTGCAATTTGTTTTTTACACTTATTAGACTGTAACTGGAGAAATCTAGAATTTTATATCCCCATAAAGAGGTCCCTCAGAGGACACGACAGTTATTCGCATTTAAAACGATGTTAATCAAAATTTCATTTGCCTGATTATCAGCAAGTAAATGAGCTCTTGGTTGTAAAATGTAAAGTTTGTCTGTATCAGGCAGTTCATGCTTTACGTTTTTTTTTGCAGTAAAATTGAATTATTCGATATTTTTCCTGCAACATTTTATACTCTCCCATCAAAATCACATTAAAGCTTGTCTAAAGTGTAAAACATGTCTTCAGATACTTGCATACAAATGTTGAAACTAAAATGTGTCGGAAATGTTTCCATAAATTTATTATCATTTTATGAAATATCCTTTAATTATTTTGAGTAGTGTAATAGAGTAGACTTGTTTTGTGGTACAGATAATTACAGAAATTAAAACTTTCTATGTTGTAAATTGCTTATAACGAACGAGTTCGCGCACAGCAATCGCAAACATTTTCCTACTCTGACTCGGATTTGGAAATCAACGGGCGCGGTAATTAGTTTACGTTGCTTTCCTGGATAACTTAAACGAATTTCCTTTTAGATATTCCGGCTGTCCGCCGCAGCAATATCCTCCTGCGGCAGCAATACTTCGTTAACCCCTCGTATTGTGGGCAAACAAAAAATTCCTAAGTAATCCTACAATTTAACTTGGATTTTTTATCCTTACTTTGCGTGTTAATGTTTTAAAATAATAATTATCTCTTTGTCTTAATAAATTCCTTTATCTTCGCTTTAACTTTGCAAGCATTTAATAACGCCACTACAACGGTCCATGAATTATGTCATCTTAATTATCCTCAACACCTAAACTCCAGTTTTTATATTACGTAGAACTAGGGTAACAACCTAGTTATTGGCACTTTAAGCGTTGTCATATGTTCTTTGGACAATTTTTTATATAAGAAATTACAATAAACGCACTGTTCGGATTACTCCTCCCGCACAAAGTATTAATTAATTCGGTACGACACGTGTTTCGGGAATACCCGGATTTCAATTATCAAGTCGAATAACCGAATGAGAGCGAAAATAACTTAAACTAGAAACATGCACTCCTTTTTCTTCCCCCTTCATTCTGCATACCTATCCCTAACATATGTACAATCTTCTCCCACACCCCGGGCGCTAAAATTCTTAGAAGGACCACCCGAGTGTTCTCAAGTGTATGCTACTCCGATAAATCCATTAGTACGGAAAATGACAAGGGCGCTTCTTCCCGATTGAGAAGGTTTTTATTATTTTTTAATATAAATGGACTCATAAGCATCTAGCTCGCGCGTCGATGTTACCGATTTCATTTTAAATCATCTATATTCATATTATGTCAGTTCCTTACCACATGTTCCGCAACGCCAGATATATCTGCTCTCCCATCTCGATAGTGCGAAATATGTTCCTTATACCTCGTTTCGATAGACCTGTTTGTCCGTTTAATGTAGACTCTATCACAATCTCCACATTTAATTTTATAAATTTCCGACTTTTGTTTCAATTCCGGTTTGTCTTAAGGATTTCCTAAAAGGTTACGAAGTGTGTTGGATGATTTATAATCGATTTTCATATATTCGTCTTTCTCGACTCGGCTAATTCCTTTAGTTATTTTATGAAAAGGTAAAATTTATTTTTGTTGCAGCGTTCTATCGGAGTAAGCGTTGTGGAGTTTCTGAGGTGTTGTCTATATTGGACCTTCTTAAGGTCGCGATCTACATCTACAGAGAAGTAACCATTGTGTTTTGCAATGTTTTAATACATTTTAATTCTTTTTCGAATCTGTTTTGACTTAACGGGAATTTAATTAATCTATTAACCAGGAAATTAATCGCGGACAACTTGTGTTGTTGACAGTGGTTTTAATCTGCCATTATGAATCTATCTGTGTTGGTTTCTTTTCTGTATATGTCTATTTCTAAGTTACTGTTATTCTTAATTAGTAAACTATCTAAGAAAGGTAGAGCGTTATTCATTTCTTTTTCCGCTGTGAATTTAATCGAATCAAATCGTGAGTTTAATTTTGTTAGGTAATTTTCCACCGTATATTTTGTGGTATCAAATATGCAAATGTATCATCTACGTATCTTGGCCAAATTCTCTGAGAATAATCTCCGTCCTTTTTCAACTTGGTTTCAAACCGGCGACAGCGGGTTTCCCATGGCCGTACCCTCTAACTGTTCGTAGAATTTCCCTCCAATTTGAAAACGGTTTTGTGACATGCATAACTTCATCAATCTGATGTATTCCGCAATTTTAATATCCTCGACTTCGTTTAATTTCAAGTATTTTCTTAAAAACCCTATAGTTGCAGGGATCGGCACGCTCGAAAACACTGAATAAACGTCAAACGATACAAGAATCTCCCCATCATTGATTCCTACGTTATTTACTTTACTGACAAATTCCAGCGGATTTTCTACTGCTAAACTTTCTACCTCACGTGGGAGATGCTTGAATTCGTTGACTAGCCATTAGGACAAACTGTAGTGGTTTAATTAATGCCGACACGATAAGTCTCGTTGCTTTCCCCGGTTTATGAATTTTTGGCAAACAATACATTTTTGGAATTGTAGGGTCAGAACTATTGAGTTTTCTTTTTAAATTCGCATCTATTAATCTTGGACACTCTGTCATTGTGCCTTTAATCCGTCTAGTAATCGCGGGGAGAGGGTTCTTTTTTAATAATTTTTATGGTCCTGCCGATATCATTGTGTGGACTCGCTCATGTTACTCTGATTTAAACACACTGTTCGGATTACTCCTCCCGCACAAAATATTGATTAATTCGGGACGACACGTGTTTCGGGAATACGTAGATTCTCATTATCAAGTCGAATAGCCGAATCCGAATTCGGAACAGTTGAATTTGTCTCACACCACCATCATGACAATGCGCCTTGTCACACAGCTATCTCCATAGATGGTTTTTTGGCCAGTAAAAATATTTCTTGGACTCCTCAGCCTCCTTATTCACCTGACTTGAGTCTTTGTAACTTTTTCCTCTTCCCAAGATTGAAAATTCATCTGAAGGGACTTCATTTTGGGACACTTGCAATCATTCAACCGGATGTAATCGACCAGCTAAAGGCGATTCCAATATGCGGGTTTCAGCACTGCTATGAGAAATGGACGCCAACACTGTGTGGCTTCCCAAGGGCGTTTTTTTGAGGGAGACCAGGTTCAATTGCAATTAAAAAAATAAAAATATTTAAAAATATCAGTCTCATTACTTGATTTACACACCTCGTATGCCCGGGCCAGATTTATGATATATGCACGACAATGCAGATCCAATAAATGGTTTGTGGGATATACTCCAAAGATAGCTAACACCGTTTATGGTGAATATTCAAATCCGACCTGAATTTGAAAATTCCTTAAGAGGGCAATGGAATTTGTTACCAAAAGATGTCACTGATCGATGCATTTTAAGCATGCCCATAAGATGTCAGGTTGGTATTCAATCCAGGAGTGGTAAAAAGTTGGTAAAAGTTGGAAAGAAACTTTGCTTTTGAATAATATTGTTATTACATTTTCAATAAAATGACTAAACATTTGATTGTTATTTACATTTTTATGTTTTTTTTTTACATTTATCTGGTTACTAATACACAGTATCGGGAAATCCACACCGCACAAACTGATATAATAAAATTCGGTATATATGTTTCAAGAGCACGCCGGCTCTCATTCTCAACCAATTCCCGAATGACGAAAATTATATCTAACATGCACGCTTAAAAAATATACACATCTCTCTCTACTTATAAACACATTTAACCCGGATGGCAGGTAGTATTTACGAGCGTAGGGGTAACGCTCATAAATAAAAACATCTGTTTTGTGCGCATTTAAGAAAAATATACATGTCCGTTTTCTTTCCTGGTAAAAATATTCATTAAACTAGAATGTTCTAAAATTCCTTTTTCGCGATTTAGTAAGTTCGATCCTTTTTTAATATATATCGTTTCGTACGCGTCTAGTTCTCGCGGCGACTTTACGTTTCTTAATAATTTCAAATTATCGGAAGCAATTCGTTCCTGATTGCAAGTTTCAAGCACAATGGACCTACAGTAGAGTAGGCCAACATTTCACGGAAACTCGAATATACTGTCTGTTCCTTAGACCACGGTGATGAGTGTAGATCGAATAGTTGTTCCAATATACACATGCATCTGAATTTATATGCGGATGATATTTCTCTGGTTGTGTCGCACAAGTGCGACTGTCATCTGGAGTGGAAATCTAACAAACGGATTAATGCAGCCAACGACTGGCTTTGTACAAATAACTTAGGCCTCATGATGTATTATGTTCGTACACAGTTCTCGAAAGACTGCTCCACAGAGAGAGGATGCGTGGTAATTCAGAATTTTTGTGGTTTTGTGTTTCTTTATGAACGGCTATCATGGAAGGTACATTGTAGTAACCTAGTTTCTAGAATGAGTTCATAGACATATCTTTCCCACGACTCAAAGTGTGTTTTGCCCTAACAACTATTAATCACTGTTAGTTACGCCCTGGTGGAATTGAGATTGAGAGTGTTTGCTTCTGGAATGTGCCTGTTTTGGAGTCTGATGTTTTTTATGGTAGAAATATATTATAAGAATAATAACTAGTGCTTGCTATAGGGAAACTTGTTGGAGTTTATTAAAAAAAAAATACTGTCACTGCTCTGTATGTTTTTGAATTGTGTATATATATTTCTAAAAAAAATAAGATAGCCCGTACCACTAGACATAAAGACAATTATCGTACTCAATCTATGAAACTTAATGTTGCAATGAATAGTCCAAATTTTTAATTTTTAACACGCATTTGAAGGAATGTACTAGGTTAGAACGGTTTAGGCATATACTATACGTCCAATGGTTCTTTACCAACGCGTAATTGATTTATATGGCAATAATACTCATATGTTATTCAGTGCATTTCGTACTGCTTCCGTTTAATACAAGAGCGAGAAAGTAAATTCAACTTGAAACGATTGTCTTCTAACCGTTGGTACAAACAATCGAAGTACTAATACTGCCCGTTATTGAAATTGAAAAGAGATAGAATACAGTCGAATAATAGTATTATTAAATAAACGTGCTGCAATTGTACGGCGCTAATCAAAATCAGTACAGCATTCTGGATTGTTCTGTCATTAAGCTTTTTAACGTTAGATTTATTGTGTGGTTTTATTATTGCCGTTTTTCTCTATTTTCAAAAATCTGTTTTTCTAAAAGGAATTTTGGTATTGTTGAGTAAGCGAGGGTAAATTATTATATACCTTTTAGTTTAGATGCAATAATTAAGTTGTTTTAGTAAAAAATGCCAGGTAAGAGGTTAAACTCTCAGTCGCAGCAGTTAGTGCTGAATGTGCAAGAATATTTTCAACGGGAGATAGAGAATGGAGGACCCTTGCTGTCTATAACTGCATTGCAAGATGTAAATAATTATAAAAAGAAGATAGTAATGAATTATCTACAGTTACGTGTATTTTGCTTCTAGGTAAACGCGTTACTCTAAAACCATTAAATTTAGAACTACAGATGAAGTTGTGCATATGAGCAAGTCTTCTTTATCAACACTGCTAAAAGAATTGGGGTTCAAATATAAAAAAGATGATAATAGACGTGCTTTAACGGAGCACTTGGAAATTGCTTATATGAGAAGTCGGTTTTAAAAAAAAATATATAGAAAATAAAAATTCTTCGCACCCTAGGGAAGTAGTTTTCCTTGACGAGACTTGGATATATT
>JARFOC010062530.1:0-17713 GCA_031763485.1 Osmoderma eremita | reverse complement strand
GCGATTCTTCACGATTCAAGAGGTTAATGTTCTTTTTAATATTAATCGATTCATAGGCATCTAATTCGCGTGTGGATATTATCGATTTCATTAGTTCTAAATTGTCTATATTTATATTGTGTCCCGTTTTCGCTGTATGTTCAGCGACTGCTGACATATCAGATCTCCCGTGGCGAAAATGTGAAATACACACACATCCGAGTCAGCATTGCTATGAGACAACGTTCAATTGCAATTATATTCAAATAAAATATATAAAAAATTCTTATTACTTAATTTACACACCTCGTAACAGTGATCAGAGATTCCTATTGGCTAAAGTTACCTAACAAGTGCACGTGCTTGGTTTTTCTATAGGCCTTTAAAAACCATGAGTTTCAAATGCACCCCACCAAATCGAGTAGTTTTCTTGTGATAGTAATAACTTCCGAAATAATAACAATTTATTTGTCTAGTAGACCATAGGCATAGGTATAGGGGGAGGCACAAATACACACAAAAAACATATGTACAGAAATTTAGTAGAGTTAAATAAAAAATACTCTTAACACTTCAATGAGTTCAACGGCTCTAAATTCCCTTAGTGATGTGGTGCATATTTTCCAAGAATTTATCTTAGTCAGAGATATTAGGCTTAATACTTTTTCCTTTGCATTTTCTAGTGAGGATGGCATAAAATAGAATACGTATTTAGCCATTCTCTCATTGAAGTGGGTATTTCTGATTTAGTTCTACCAGAGGAATAGAGGTGCTGGTATAAAGTTAAATAACTTACGAACTTTGGAATCCATACTGTCAATAGATGGGCGAAGTGATTGTGAGAGCTTAACTTCTCTCTCTTCCCTCGTAAGAGGATAGACCAAGAAGTGATGCATGTGTGCGGCATGGTTACCAACATAAGTGAATCCTCCGAATCCTCGACTGTCGAATAGTTTAAACGATATGGCAGGAGCATATTTTTCTTCTTCTGGTAGAAGCTGTAAAAGTTAGTTCTATTGAAACTCATTCCATTTTAAACCCCTCTATTTTTTACCGCGATCAACTCGTTTTGATGGGAAGGAAAGTTCAGTTCATATTTCGGAATGATTTCGGAATCCAGTGACGCCATGGTACAGTCCAAGGTTATTTTTGGTTTGGTTATCGACATTTTGTGTAGCTTCTTTAAACGTCTCAAACCCCAAAATAAAACATCGATTTTATAACCAGCCAACTTGGGTTTAATATCGTCTGGTATTGAAGTAATTATCTTTTTACGTTTTTTATGCGGCGGTTGCTCCAGCTCGGGCATCTAAATATCTAAATAAGTTAGATGTTTTAGATTTTCGTTTTTATAAAAAAATAATTACCTCAAGTAATTCAATACAAGCTAATATTTCTCCGACTACAACGTCTCGCTTTGTGACATCATACCACTGCAGTTTAGGAGGAAATTCCGGTAAGCCGTACGGCTCATCCTTCAATTTAACAGAAGGTTTTGCGAGCGCTCTTCCCAATAAGTCGTGGTTCAACTGAGAACAAATGTTACAAACACAACCCCAATCAATAATCAGTCACCTACCTTCATATCATAATCTATTACTTCAATGATTATCATAGGCGGCTGGAACTTTAAATAGTCGTTCGAGCCGTATAAAATTATGTTGGTGAAGACGATTGTTTCATCCCAGAGAGGATTTAGGACTCCTTTTTTAGTCTTTTACAAAGAAACAAAACATTAGTGGGCATGTCAGTAAATTGCAAGTTTACAGACGTTTGTGCAAGCGCTTGAATTTTTCAATACGACTCTGGTGAAGAGGTCTGCTAACCCAGTATTATCTGTGCCAAACTTGAAATTGCCTTGGTAAATATGAGCACGACATTGGAATATCTGGAAAGCATTAACTTTAAAGCATTTCAAGTAAAAAAAAATATAGAAACGTGGGTTTATATTGGACGTATTGCTACGAATTTGATGCGATAAGAAGTACATCACAAAACACGAATATAAAATTTACTGCTTTTTTCTAAAGGTTCGTTTTTGAAACGAAAGGACAGGGGCAAATATAATAAAAAAATATTATTACAATATAAAATTATTATTATTACAATGCGGAAATTGCGGAGGAATCTCAGTTACGAGTACCATCAGGCGAATTTACGAAAGAATAATACGTGATATGATAGAAAACGAATTCAAACCGTATGAGGAAGAAGAATAATCCGGCTTTGCATGTTCTGACTATGTATTCTGCATGGAATAAATTATTGAGAAGAATCTGTCAGAAAATAGAGCCATCCACTTCCTATTCGTTGACCGTCAGGCAGCATTCGACAATGTGTGGACAATGTGTGCTGGCGTGGGAAGTATTAGAACAAACTAATATTAATCATGGCCGTTCGGAATTTATACAAAGATATGAAGTTAATGATAAAAATAGGAAATAAGAGCTGACCCAACCTTATTTAAGGTATAGAAATACGACTACTTACCAGTGCTAGTTAATTGGAAAATAATCCCGCAGACCAATGAAGCCAAGTATCTGGGCGTGACGTTGGCTGCCAAGCTACGTTGGAAGACACATGTGAAGAAAAAACGTGAACAGCTGGGACTCAAATACAAGAAAATGCACTGGCTTCTTAAACGCCACTCTGAGTTGTCAATTCATAACAAACTGCTTCTTTATAAGCAAATACTTAAGCCCGTGTGGACTTACGGCATCCAACTTTGGGGTTGCACCAAGAAATCAAGCATAAAGGTCATTCAGACATTTCAAAACAGGGTACTTGGTAGCATCGTCAATTCGCCCTGGTACATCCGCAACAACATGCGCCAGCAAGATGCCTATTGTTTAATATGAGATATAGAGGTTGGCAGGCAAACAGCGCAAGAGGCTGGAAAGTCACGAAAATGTTCAAATAATCTCGCTAGTCGACAACAACGGGCTTGTTCGGCGGCTAAGAAGACTAAAACCGTTCGAATTAGTGTAGTGACAGTGAAAGTGCCTAAGGTCTAGTCTAGTTACAATTTCCTACATCTTTATGGCGTTCTTAGAAAAAAAAATTAAGATATACGTAGCTCAAGCACTCCTTTGAAAATAGAACGCGAAAAAATTGGCAATTTTAATAGATGGCAACTTGTATATTTAAACACTCCAATTCGCAGACGATCAGGTCTCATGCGCAACTGATAAAGATGACTTGCAGTGTATTAGACGTAAACTTATGGAAGAATGCCTCTGCACGGGAGAAAAATTGTTAATTTAGAACTGGAAGAGAATGATGGTGTAAAAGTACGTGTCAGTACAAATATCTGGGTATCATTTTCGGCAAAAGTAGCACATATGAAGAGGAAATCAAATTCAGGGTAAACAACGCAAAAAAGGATAATCAGTTGCCTGAATGGTGTACAGAAATTGGACAAGAACGGAATCGCAACATATATGGAACAATGGCTGAAAGCACTAACGTTTGCAGTAGAAACGTGGAAATTGAAAGTAAACCTTAAGAAAACGTTGAAGGCTACGGAACTGTATGCTTGGAGTAGGTCCGCAAGGATATCAGGACTAAATAGAATTAGAAACGAAATAATGTGTGAAAGTAACAATAATGGAAATATAAAAAAGAGGAGCTTAGATGGCACGGATATGTTCAAATAATTCAGGAAAACCGGTTGCCAAAAGGAATAATAGAATGGAAACCTCAGGAACACAGGGGAAAGGGAATATATGGCAATGGCAATTGGGCATTAGATAACGTACACATGCGTTCTAAACCGAATATACACAGGCTGTAAATGTCGCAATTGAAAGAATTTTCTACGCTTTCGGCGGCCGCGGTGAATTTAGTTTAGCTACCGTATTTGATTCTGCATTGATTGGACAGTATCAAGAAACGTACATATGTATTCCCTTTATGTACACACTTTAAGCGCAAGATATTGTGCCAAATTAAATGTATCTTGGACGAAAGTGTAGATATACTAATATTATAAATTATACAGATACATTGAGGAAAATCTGTTGCTAAATTAATGAAATCGGCTATGGTTACTATGGTTCATTTAATCAGAACTGGAGTTAAATTAGCAACACGTATTAATGTAACCAAAGATTGCAAGGACTGTGCGCGCAGAACACAAACAAACAACACTGTTCGAATTACTCCTCCCGCACAGTGTTGTGCATTAATGTAAAATAACTTTGTTATATCTTTTGTATTGGTTTAGCAAGCGTAAATAGTGTTAATATATTATAAACTGGTTCTTCAAAGTAAAAGCATTCTACCACTTTATTTCACTTGACTTAACCTTCAAAGTAATTGTAACAAAAAATATCTAGATTCTTTGTTAGTTGATAAAAAGCTCGATTGTTATTTAAATCGGTGATATTATTAGCTTTATGCAGTGGCCGAGGTAGAAGGCGCGATCGACGACCCAGGCGGATGACATCCCTACATCAAGTAACTCAAGTAAGTAAGTAGTAGCTTTATGAAAACTTTGTTGAACGAACAGGTATAGTAGATTATTCTAAATAAAATATCCCGTTCACTCCAGCTTAGTGAAATAAAAATAAATTCAATAAATCGTTCAAATATTCCTCCTTATTTGATCAAATAATGTCCTAACCGATGATAAATAATATTTCTTAGATTGTCGAACATAGGTGTTATATTATTTAAAATATTAACTAATTGATTTTGCAGTTGTTGTAAATTGGCAGAACGTGTATTTTCCTGACCGTAAATTTTCTGCGTTAAATGGCCCCAATAAAGAAAGATGAATCTGGAGAACGAGCTGGCAAAATCTATGAGAATGAGTACCATGGATGGAGGTAATTCTTTACAATGGACTGGGCTACCATACTCTTTGTACATCAATGTCAGAGAGTGCCTGGATGGTTGGGAGAACGTTATTTTGCAATAGCCGTAAATAATTTTGGAAGACGTCACAGGTCCTATTATACGACTACCCAACAATCCAGCCCATACATTTGGTTTTTGTCGATACTGACTACAGAAAGGTATACTACGGTGTCAATTTTGTTTTGACCAATGTTGTACAACAGTTGTATTGGCACCGCGAGTCACACGAAAAAATGATTCGTCCGTAAATAATATATTTTGAAGAAAATGGCAATGTCTGTTAATTCGTCTGTTACATATGCAAAAAACATTCTTCTAAAGTTGCTATCAGGCAATAATTCCTGATATTTCGATATTTTGAAACTTTTATAACTGCTCTTGTTGAGAATACTACTAACAGATGTACGTGATATAACCAAATCGGTCGCCATATCGTCAACCGATAACGTAGAATTATCTTCTACAGACGCACATACTAATGTAAATACTTCTAAAGAAACTTTATGTGGAGGATAAGATTTTTTTTTAATTTGCGACTGACCCGATTTCATTGTACTTTTTCCTTAGATTAAGGATACTGGACTTAGTCGGAATAGGTCTGTTTGGATATTTAACAGCAAGTAAATCACTAACATGTTGGAAACCATAGCCCGAATGTTACAAAATTAGCATCTCAATTTTCCTCTTTAGTATGCTTTTCCACTGTATTCGATATATCATCCACAAGAAGTGACCTACATACATCAAACGTTCAATGACCACTAACTGCCCAGACCTAGATCTCACCTTCGAGGAGGGAGAAGGCACCCCGGATTCAATATATCTAGGCCTATGGTGGGGTATAGTTAACAGATATAGCGTTTCGTTACCCGGAGGACACAGTCTATATACATTTTTAACGGAAAATTTAGCAAAATTGCAAACAACGCGAATGCAAATTTAACAAGATTGATCTTCGAAGTGATTAGCATACATAAATGAATGTCAATTTTTATCAGATCTTGAACGTTATTGATTGGCATCATTAATTTATGGGAGCATTATATTCAATCTAATGAATGTGAGGGAAGGGCTATCAAATTTAAATACATAATGCATGTTTAGTGTCCTCCTCATTAGTAAATCATACAAAATACGTCAGTTACATCGTCAATAGGTACTCTATATTTGGAAAATAAACTTAATTGATAGAATGTGATATCTACGTACATCTAATCTCGTAAGTAAGTTATTTACCTCCTGCATTCAACAATGTTTCGCCACTTAAAATGGATGGATAAATAGATAAATGTTTACTTAGAAATAGATATGTACATTGAAATGAAAGTTTAAAGCCTTTCAAGTTTGGGTTACACTCCTATCAGACGTACGCCATTATGATTGGGGCTGACTACATCACAGAAGACAACAGTATAAAAGTTAATGCTTTTCTCCAAAAGGTTTTTGACACAAAAGGGAAGAAGTAAATATTATGAAAGATCATTAAAATATAAATAATATTACTATTATTAAATTACAGAGATGTCTCAGTTGCAAGTAGTGTTAGGTGTGTTTGGGATCCTTATTTGTAAATCATACAAATACGTCAGCTATTTCATCAATAGGTACTCTATATTTGGAAAATAGAGTTATTTGATAGGATGTTATATCTAGATAAATCTAATCTCGTAAGTACGTTTTTTACCTCCTGCAATCTGCAATGTATCGCCACTTAAAATAAACGAATAAATAGATAAATGTGTACTTAGAAGTGGATATGTAGGTTAAAATGTATTAAAATGCTCTTCTTTAGGTGAATGTTACTTAACATAATCAATAAAGGTACAATAAGAGTCTAACTTGAAAGAACGATGAAAAAATGAAGTATGTGTATGTATTATGACAGTAAACATTCGTAGAAACGATATCACCTTTGATTTTCCTACAAACTTGGAAACCAATGTCACCATATCTAGCAAATATAGAAAAAAGTTAGCTGTTGTCTTTTACCAGTTTATGATAAAACTCTTTAAATATAAGCAATGTAATAAGTATAGTCGTAGTATTTAACTCGAAGCTTACATGTTTTTCTGGATTTAATAGGCAACGCGGGACACCTGAGTAACCCTTAGTTTCGCCTGGGAACTGGAAACAATCAGGCAGAGAATGGAAACATAAGTCCATGTGCCTCCTTAGACCGATCCATAATATAAGATCCACTATGCAAGTAGTTGTTGTCTTTTCCATAGTCTTAAGCTTCAATGGTGTCTGGAAAGTTATATTTCTTTAAATGTATCAGCTTGCTGTTAGATATAAATATTTGTATTTATACTTTAAATAATAGATGCTGGATTTTTCCACAATACTGGCCAGCCTCTTCTTCTATCATGCTGAAGACTACTGTTTCGGATTTAACAGAGTACGTCGATACCCTTTTATTATTGTGACACATTTGAATTATGATATTCGGCCAGCACTCTTGAGGCTACGTTAAGAACAGATTATTAGCAGAAGCAGGAAGGAGCACATGAACGAGAAATACCATTACAAATTATCATAGATTCTTTTCTGAAAGGGGTTGGGTGATTGGAGCATATCAAGTGATTGTAGAATATGATATTCGTATTTCTTTTAAAAACTTAAGCATTATATTTTATTGAATCATAGGTTGTGTTATTTTTTTTAGGTAGCAAAAAAAAGACGTAGTAGAAATTACAAAATTAAATGTGCACATATACAGGGTCTCTCAATATTAAAATATTTTGAGGATGGAATTGTACAAAAATTCTGAAAATAATCTTTCAGCGTAAATTATTTTCACTTTAGCATCACTTCCGGTTGCCAGTTGGCATTCACTTTCTTATTTTAAATGGAATGTTATAATTTTTATTGCAAATTCTGATTATAAACGGTATTCTAAATGCAAAATGTAAAGGTTTCCCTATACCCAAATGTAACCGGTTTTGAGATATCTTCAAACTGATGTAAAAAATTATTTTACGACTTTCATTTAAAAAAATCTTTTACGACACTCTTAAATTTCAAGATTCAAGTTGCTCATCATTTGAAGATATGATCCTTAGGCTTTCAAATAAACCTAAATATCCCTGAAAATTTTATAGGCTGGTCGCCATATGGTGTCGAATCTTATTATCTTTAACTGTCCAAAACTCAGTTTTCTTAAATGGAACACTCTGTATATTTTTACTGCATGATACACAGAATAAAATTCTGCAGCGGTTAGTATCAGGTTTCCCTATACCTATCTCTTTTCGTTTTCCTGTTATCAATAATTGTGTATTTTAATGAAACATTTCTCAAAAAATTAAAATTCATAAGAATAAATAAAATTATGCATTTCTATTTTATCACTTAAAAACCAACATTAATATTAATAAACAAGTATAAAAGAAAATCTTTTACTAACTAATTGTAAGTTCTGCTACGAAAAAATTAAATTGTGAAAAAATGTTTTCAAGGCATGCTTATTCTTTTGAAGACGTTCATTAAAGCGACTTATGTTTACTTTTTTCCTTATTGTCAACATTTTTCCTCATTTTGTACATTTTTTTGTGTTAAGCCATTAAATACTTTATTTGGTTGAAACTTAATGCGAAAAATTGGATTAACTCTAACAAAATATGGCATTTAAATACACAATTATTAAAAACAGGAAAGCGAAGAAAAAAATAGGTATAGGGAAACCTAATACTAGTCGCTGCAGAATTTGATTCTGTGTATAATGATTTAAAAAATGAGTGTTCCGTTTAAGAAAATTGAGTTTTAGACAGTTAAACATAATGAGATTTGACACATATCACGAGCAGACTGCAAAATTTGCAGGGATATTTAGGCTATGATTTGAAAGCCTAAGCCTAAGCGTTCAAACAATAAGCAACTGGAATCTCGAAATTGTGTCGTAAAAACATTTTTTTTTAATGAAAGGCTGTCGAAACGATTTTTTACATAAAATTGAAGATATTCGAAAATTGGTTACATTTAAGTATTGGGAAACCTTAATATTTTGTTTTTAGAATAATGTTTAGAATCAGATCACTTTGGCCTAGGGCAGTCTACTTATTTTCAGAATTTTTGTGTATTTCCTTTCTTAAATTATTTTAATAGGCCTCTCAACTTGTGAGACTCTGTATATATTTATATTACTTTCTTCCAATGTTTTATTGACAGTTTCAAAGAAAATCATTACTATCTTGATGGATTTATTTCAAATTATCAAATTGTTTAAAAGTTTACCATCTGTACTTAATTGAAAATAAAATTGAGATAACTAAGCTTGTTTAAAAATGATTGATATCAAGGCTGAATTCGAACTCAACCACAAACAGAACACTAGAGGTAAAATTAATACGCGGTTGCTACCACCCTAAACGCATTTGTCAAAAATAAAGAGGCGAGTAACATGTATGGCAATGTACTTGATTGTTTCATCACTTGCCTCAGAAATTCAAGGACATGAAAATAGATAATATTAAAAGATACTATGCAAAATAGATAAGTAAGTATATGTTATTATTCTGTACTATTACTTTTTTCCTTTTTGAAGTTTCCTCATTGCTATTATTGTCCGTACATTATCCTTGCTTTCATTGTAACTACACATTTATTTTGCTTTGATAAAGATGCATGTGGTCATAATCGCGTGCTTTTCATTTTTACTTACATAAGTAATATCTACAAAATATGCAATATTTGAGTTGTTGCTAGGTGTAATGCTTACGTTAAACTGATATAATCCCATGCATACACACACGCATCTGTCATTCTGATTGTTTGGCTTCCTCGGGCATGCGTAAACATATCTGGTTTATTTGGGAACTACAATAATTTATCTAATCACCAAACTATTAACCACTTCAATTTATTTATGCTCTAGAAATTTTCCACACAATATATTTCGTTGCCTACATTGGATATTGTCTACATTGTATATTGTGTATTGTATATTGCATATGTATCAGATGTGTTTTCATTAGCATTGTTAGAAAAGAAAAAGGTGGGTGCAATTGAGGACTTAGCCAGATCGTTAAATATGGCTGCCCTTTCCCTCGCAAATTATTCGTTTTTGGTATACTTCAAAAGCAATACTTTAATCAGCCGATAAATCTACAAGGTTTAAAAGCAAGATAGAATTCCCGAAGAAATATGATCCATATCTGCAGAGTTATGACAATGTTTAGAAACATTTCTTATCACTTATGATAGCAAGAACACCACCAATAAACTCTAATGACTATAAATCAATGACTAGTTAAACAAACCTTTTTTAGAGGTTTACGTATTTTAACTGTGAATAAGATATCCGGAAATTTCGACTGAGGAATTCGGGTAGTTCTAAGTTTTTTTTCCCGATTTGTGATGGGTGCCTTACCTCCATGGCCTCTAAGTCAATGGCTTATCATAATCAGGAGCTTATTTGTATATTTCGTATGTGTAAAGTGTCCCACGGCTTTATTGGTGTGCCTCTTTGCCGCAGTAGATGAAGTAATGCTACTCAAGACGGATTTTAAAACCGAATTTACGCCGAATGCTATCGAATCGTTAAATTCTCTACCTAACTAGGTTCGAAGCTTACCACTGCGCCATCCCGGCATTTTATTAAGCGACGATATACCGATTATGTAGCAGGAAACTACAACATTGTGGGATTCGAGAATATAATCAAATATTGCTACTTACATGATCAATTAACAAAACTAATCGCTGATAGAGCTTCTGCGCTTTTCGGAATGATTTCTTCTTTGTTTTAGGGCTGTATATGGTTTTTGCTAAACCCTCTATATCTTCCTGCAACAAAATACTGCATACATTTAGATAGGCTTTATTTTATTGAATATTTACCATTTCATGTACGCATAATTTTAGCTTTTCTCTGTCCAGCTCTGTGACATACATGTGTAAGGTAGGCTGGACCATGTCAATATATTTTCTGCATTCTACTCCCAAAAGTTCTAATGCTTTAAGCAATTTTGCTTCTATTATATCGCTGGGTATTCGTAATCTTTCGTATTTGAAGAAGGGCTCTATTTGGTCTAAACGGGATTTCTACAACCGAAAAGATTGTTTCATCTTCCAGAATTTTCAATTGACAATACATTAAAAAGTTCGATAATTCTGTGATGCTTCTTGGGTCGAATAAAATAGAATATTAATAAAAAAAAAATTGGAGATGAGCTTGCTGTTAGCACTAACTTGGTTTACACAATACCGCTGAAAGGAACTCAGGTTCTGTAGATTGAACCTTTTACACAAAATATTTGTATGGTGTTTATGTGGACAAATTATCATTGCACGTATTTATACCAATTTGGTTTTACTTAGGTCAGTACATTTGCTTAAATATATTGGAATGCAATCTAGCGATTATACCTGCGAATAAATTCTCATTTATCAAATGTTGTCATATATGTTACTGAGGAATGCAATTGTAATAAAAGGATTCTTAATGCATAGCCAAACAATATGTTGTAAAAACACAACAGGCTCAAACTTTTTTTAAGAAAAGAATACTTATGTATTTCTATTAGCAAGCTATTTTTCTAAGAGTGTAGGAAGAAATTATGTACCAATTTTTCTATTATATATAACAATTGCTAGATTAGAAATTGAATTTGTAAATTTACCAACTGACTGGAATAAAGACAGAAATAATTGTATTCCATGAAAAAATGTGCACAACATATATTTGTAGAAATATGATTTTAAATAGCCAATACTGTGCCATTAGTATAGTATTTATCTTATTTTCATGAGTTTCAATACTTACAAATAAATATGTATAATGATACCCGCTGAGAAGAAAAAAGAGGAGCAATGTGCCTTTCCAGTTTACTAATAACACTGGTTAACAAGATTTGTCCCAAGCACAAAAATGCCTGATTCCTATATACTTTTGCATGCTGAACTCAATCATCTTTTTAAAATTTTTCCATTAGATCATATTACCCATTGCTATTTTTGTCTAACAAATACAAGTGGTATGACTTCTAAATCCAAAAAATGTAAAATATAATATTCCGTCTGCACTGAGACCAGTACCTCACAGTCCAGAATTACCTGTGCCTAAACCTTCACAAGACATGACACTAAGCGACGATGAAGGTGCTGATCATATCAAGGCAAATGGAGCCCTGCAATGTTGGCAGACTATTACTGGAGGCTGAAGAGAGATGTTTCTAATGCAAAGCACAACCGAAAGTCATATATCAGCACATTTTCCAAGCAAATATATCACTTTGTATGAAATTTTATCATGATTTATACACACATTATAATATATACTTTCACAAAATTTCATTGCTTCGTCACTCTGAACGCTGCCTGATAGAAAAATTCTGAAAGCAGACATGAAATAAGTGCTAAAAGTACTAGCAAGTTCACCCACTTTACCTCGTGGGATAAAATAAATCTGAAATTTTGTTTATCAAGGTCATTGTAGAACTCCTATATAGTTATTTAATTCTGAAGAAAACAATAAATTTATTGTAGAAACGTAAACATAAAAAGGAAAGTCGTATTGAAAACCAAGTTGCTACAACCAAAAATTTAATTTATCAACATACTCATATATTTATAGATATTTTTGTTAGGAATCATCAATCATTATTTTTTAATTACCAATGATTAGAGGGGTCCGTGTTGCCATGGTGGTCCCATTACAAAGTCGAATTTTATCGTATAATCATTACGTTTACATACAACAAATGCATTTTTCATCTATGTTGTCAATAAGGTTATTGATAATCTTATAATATTCAAATTCTATGAAGATGCGATATACAATCAAGGTCTCATGTACGAAAAGTGGATCGTTACATGCCGTTTGATTTATAATTTTAATTACATTTACAACCGTCTAAATTGATACACAAGTGCTGTGTTTCCTTAGAAACTTATTAACCTTAGTAACAATCTCTAGTACTTATACTTTTGTTCTTTGAGCGAATGTACCTTCTTATATTATGCTGAAGTGATTTATTAAAGGGATATTTTCCCATTAGTAAATTATAAGAATACAAATAGAAATATGTTGGGAGAATATTTGTTACTGTGAAAAAAAATTGTTTTGAAATATTAAAAGCCTCAATTATATATATATATATATATATATATATACTTATATATACTTACCAAGTTTGCACTTAAGCTTTTAATCATATTAGCGTTATAGAATCTCTTCCTTGAGTCTGGGAAAATGTTTTGGAAAGAAAAACATGGTATTTCTTCTCCGATATCTAAGTACCAGTACGATTGGTTAGCTGCCTTTGGGAGGTACGATCGCGTTATATTCAAAGGACACCCATCTCCAGCAGAATCGATAGGTTGTTGTGCATTAGGGTTTCCTATAGATATCTTAAAACTTATCGGCTTTTTAGAGAACCGCTTGTCTATTGCGCTCACTCCCAATATGGCACCAAACAACAGGACCGGTTCATAGCTATACAAAGTGTTCTGCAATGAATGTTCATTATATTCAGGTGGAACAAAAAATCACCACTGCTTACTTCGTTTATGGGCATAATCGATTTATTTGTTCTCAATTTCGTGTGGGTGGCTACGTTTTGTAGTTGTGTATGCAGGGACATAAGCACTTTCCCTATGTACACTTCACCAAATTTATCTCTAGTCCAAAAATGGATGAAAGTGGGGCCAAAGGTTGGTAGAAAACCGTCTTCTTGGTCGCTAGCTATTGAGTGTAAATTCAAGTATTTGACCGCAAACAGAGGTGAATTAGTGATTTTTAGCACTACTTTTATTCTTTGGCATAATGGTGGAAATAGCTCTGCAATTGTTAGCATCTCGTTCCATACCGGAGTACTGGTATTTTTCTGAACTGATGTGCTGACCTAGAATATGCATATAATTTTTTAATTGTTAAAACGAAGCATCTACGAATGAATTCATATATATATATTAGCTTCTTATGTACACTGAGAAAAATATTGGCCGTAATAAACAATCTTCATTTATTGAGTAAATTTTCATTGAGAAAAAGAATTATTTCATTCCTATGATAAAAAGTTATTTACAATCTTCAATTAAGTAACAACAAGATTCATTACTAAAATAAATTCGTTTTTATTACAGTAACAAACACTTTTACAATAGTCAATGGATCATATTTATTCTGGTAACTATTTTTTCATAAGTTAAATAAATGATTTTATTCATAGCATGAGTATGTTTATTATTTTTTACGAACATCTTTTATAACATTATTCCTAATAAGAATGTAATAAAATAATAATCTGTTTATTGATTTAATGGTTTGAAATTTATTGCAGGAACGAACGAATATCTTACCTTGAGGAAAAGCTAACGTTGTGTTGGCAAACGAATTCAAAAAATCACGATATTCGGTCTTAATGTTTAGATATTATTGCATTACTGTATTGTACATCGACATAATAAAGTACATTCATAAGGCCAACGAAAGTTTTTATTATATTAACAAAAAAATGAAGTGAATAGAAAATTTATGTGCATATGGTGCAATATAACTGAGACAGGAATATACTTGTTTTACTGTGTTCCCGCGTTTAGAAGTTTACTACGGTGAGTGTCGGTTGTGTTTAGTGTCTGCTTTTCTTAAAAAGAAGGTATGAATATTAAAATACCATTATTAAATGTATAGATATTTTCAATTATTTCTAGTACGTTTATAGGTTTAAGCAAGACTTGAGCCGAATTACCCCGGGAACAGCCGTAAGTAAAACTAATTTAAACAATAGTACCCTTGAATTAAACAATATTGGAACAATGTTATGCTTTATTTGCAAAAAAGATATTAACTAAAATTACTTATTTTTCATCTGAAGCGAAATCATGACATTACCACAAAATCTCTATATAGATGTTTTGCAGCTAATTGCGGTCAGTGACAACGTACGTCATTGATAAATTTGGTGGCTCAATATTTGGAACATAAAGGCGTTCCACTCACATTAGCAATCATTTAAGGCTGCTGACCGTAAACATATTGTCGACGTAACTACTAAAAAGATGTGTTTAAAGGGACGCGGACTTGAAAGAAAGTTTGGTAAGTTCATTGAGATTATGCTTCACAATTGTCTTATTATATATTTTATAGTCATTTAATTTTCATCAAATTTAATTTTAAAGAGTATGTAGACAAAATTGTAAGTTAAATATGTTTTTAGAAGCGGAAGATGACGCTGAAACGTGCCTTAAGGGCATTATAGTTTGATAATTTAACTGCTGAGCAATTCAACAATATCTGGAAGGCTTGCAGCCAGTATCATCTAAACGATTTAAAAAGTTTAGGAAGTACTGCGGTAATGGATAAGTCGACAGGTTATCGATTAGTATGCGCCTTTAGACAGTCTTCTTTATGTTTATCCTAACACATTCTATGCGGGCGATACCATTGTGCAGCCTGTCTTAACTCGTTTCCCGCAAAGAATGTGCAAATAGATACTTTTACGTTCAGATTGAAATGGATTTTTGTGTTCTTTTTGATACGCTACTAAATAATTGGAACCAGTACTTCAACAAGCTACTTCATTTTTTAAATAATGAAAACCACGTAAAGACAAGAATATTAAAGCTTTATTAAAACATAAAGACCAATACCGACACTATGAAAGTAAATATATTAATATATTGGACATTTTGTCTTGTTTGAAATAAATTACAAAATGATCACAAAGTACAATAATTACAATGTATTTACTTTTGTGTCATAGATAGAGGATCTGGAGATCCTCTATGTCTGATATGACACGGTCCAAACCCCGAAGAAGTTTATCATACACTGACTTTGGATGTGGAAGCCTTGCATTTACTTATTACGTAGATTATAATGCAACGTAGGCGGGGCCACCACATTCTTATAAATATTAGAAATTTATACTTTTTGGATTCACGCAATGCAGCTTTACTTTGGGCCCTTCACTTTGTACTTTGCGCCTACAAATAGAATCGTGACGAAAGATGCAGACGATGGGAGAAATATAACTACAAAGTACACCATTAAAGATTCCCGGGAATCCTTTATTTTTTGTGGGAACATGTTTACAAGAGATTGAGGACTACATACATCACTTGAAGCAAAAAAGACAAAATATTCCACCGTTTATTTATTGCTTAGGTGCTGATATATTTTCTATTGAAGAAAATTTTGTTTTGACAATATTAGATTTAAGTTCTTAAAGGCAGTGGATATATGTTTCAAAATATTTTTTGTTCTCGATCTCAATTATCCCACGGAATCTTGTATGCTTTACCGTTTTATTGAAGCATTTTTCTTCAAACATAACGCCCAGCAAAGGTTTGCGAAAACTTTTCATAATCGCGGAGCATCTAGGCTCGAAAGAGTAATATTTGTAGGTACGCAAATAAAATTCTATCTGGATAAAATTGACTTAAGTTCAGATTTGGATTAAAAAATTTTGTTATGATATATTTGTGAATTTGAAATACTAAAAATATAGCAACAACTACTGCTTACTATCTTCCTGTACTTAAGACTTGTATGAATAACATTAATAATACAAAAGAAGTACGTGACCGTGGAACATGATATACAAAAAAATTAGTGTGTCGGTCGTTGCTCAAATTTTCGATGTTTTATTAGCCACTTAATCAAGAGCACTAAGTAAGAGTAATATTGGCAAATGATTCAAAATTGATATAGTACATTGCAACGAAGATAAAAAAACACTTACGACAAATTTAAATTCATTTTTATTTCGTTTTAATTAAGTAATTACCAATGTAGATATCAATTTTTTATTATTTACCAATGTTATTTTTACTCCAATCCTAATGAAGTAATAAATAAAGCTGCGAAAGTTTAAACCACGGCGAGTTGATTGAATAAAATACGATTATTACATGAGTGAATTAAGTTCATCATATTAATAAAATGATTACCCTATAACAATTATTAAAGTTCGTTAGGACTACAAATAATATAAATTCAATCAACAACTAACGATTACCACATGAACGAATAAGGTTCATTGTGTTGATGTTTTTCTTTATTCTATCATTGCCATTCATTACATAAAATTAATAACTCGCGTTTATTCAATAAACCAAATACAGTTATTAAAACAAAACTGTTGGTCGTTACAATAATAACATATTTCATTAAGTAAACAAAACTGTAACTTCATTTTCAATGGTTTTGTTTACATCAATACAATGCAATTTTTATCATCGAATGAAATCGTTCTTCCGAACAATTTTGGTAAATTATTTCATTTGCACGATGAATTTTTTTTATTTCGAGGTCCATTTTTGGTTCAGTGTAGTTTACAATACATGTTAAAAAGTTTTTAAATAAAATGTGGTTACCCATCTTAGAACACTTATTTTCGGCGTTACTGGAATAATGGCTAATTTATGATTTGACGAGGAAACTTACCGTAACGCCAGCGAAAGTAATTTGTATAATACTGCTTGGCAAATCTTTACTTCGAACTCGGGATCGTACTAATGTTTTCATCGATAATGTTTTAAATTTTGTGACATCCTCTCCTTTATATACTTTGAACACAAATACTGCTTTATGCCGTTCCAATGTTATTCCTTCTGGTAGCAGAAGATTACTGAAAATTATGCTAGCCAGTGATTTTGTACAGAAGGGTATAAGATTATGAACCCTTCAATTTCTTCGTTAATATTCGGATTGGTGGACGGAATTCTAGCCTGTTCACCTTTGGTGGTAATGCAAAGAGTAACCTTAAGATATCCTCTTGGACCGCGGAATTCCGATGATCTTGAGGACATTACGGCCCATTTTTGATAGAATAAATGGCCTGCGATAAAATTTGAATACGATATAAAATACAAAATAGGATACGGTGGCTTAAAATAGTAAAAAATAATAAAAAATACCCTTACCACCTCG
>JARFOC010062493.1:0-17719 GCA_031763485.1 Osmoderma eremita | reverse complement strand
CGGCGAATTGACATTTAAATATCAAAAACGGTCTTTCACACCTCTCCTTAAAAAGTGCTATGAGCAGTATTTCAAGTATAAAGAAGGTGACGGGAATTGGTTGACAATGAGAGCCGACGTACTCTTGAAACATGTGCAGCTGCGGCAACAATTCGACGGCAAAACCAAGGTCTAGTAAATTATGCCAATTCATGGATAAGTCGAGCGAGATTTTGCGTTCAACAACACGGCAATAACTATGAATAACTTGTGTGAAGTGGATTCCATGAAAAACATTTAAAAATGTTTAAATTAATATGCTTAATCACCACTTAAAAATAACAAATTAAAACTACAAAAATTTGTTAAACATTAATATCTCTCTTATTATCCAACTTTGTTAAGATATTTTCACGTTAATGAACTTATTTTAAGATGTATAATCACCCCTTGAAAATAAAAACACAAGACCGTAAACAGCCTGTATAGTATTATTTTATTTCTTCAATCATAAAGAGATGCAAATGGAGCCTGTACTGACTTCTGAGGGGCGAATGGATTTTAGTAATATTGACTGTATTGTATTTCTAGCTAATTAAAAAAAAATAAAGGTAAAAAATGAAAAGAAATTTCTGCTTCTTACGGGTCAAGTTGGGAAGATCCAAATGCATTACTAAAAAATCATATTAGAGAGATAGATATTCGATTTGTGTAGATGGGTGTCAATGTATTATAAGTATTGTCCTAGATTTTTCCTTTTAACTTTCCGATAGGTCAACCACGAATTTCTCTGTAATATGTAGAAATTTCTGAATTGAAATTTTCTTATATAGTTCCATTAATTATAAATTTTAATTCTCGATTTAATGATATCAGACACAATTGAGTTAAAACATTAAATACAACTAAAATTCCTTAAATGACAATTATTTAGAATTATGACGACAATTACATGAAATTTTAAAGTTGCAGCAAGTCGTATTCTAGTATTACTTCACTTGCTAACGTAACATAATGAAAGTGTAATATCGACATAGTTTACTTATGTTTGAAGATTAATTATATATTTACTAGTTGAAGTATAAATAACATCTGCTCTTCATTCTCATCAGTTCTCATCATCAAACTGTTGTGGTTAATTTTTTTTCTAATTACATTCTTGTGTTACATCCTAAAGTGTTTTGTACAGTTTTCTTCTCATTATATAATGTTGAAATTCAATATGAAATAAGATACAATGTTAAGAATAATAGCAAAAAATTTGTATGAATGACAAGTGTTCTTGTAACAATGAAGAAAATTTTAATTAATTTTACATATGCTGGTATTAAAGGCATTTACCACATTTACTTGGTAAGTAATACCTGACTGGCAAATGTCGAGCAAACATTCGAAGGAGCACGACGATTACGAAGTGCTTTCAGAAATTCCCGTAACACCTGTGACCAGGTAATGTTGGTTCCATAGGGTTGACAGTCCTTAAATTTTGACAGTTATTTTACTGCAAGTGGCGGGGATGATTAGTTGCGCTACTCACGAATAGAGGGGGTTAATCACTTCTCATTTAAAATTCACAGTTATTTTATTGTTATACCACAACGTAATGTAATCACTCTACCGGCTAACGAAAATAACATGGGATGTCAGTAACGTTTTATGCACGTGTTATGTTATCAAAGAAATTTGGTATCTAAAATTTAACAAGTCACAGACGTTTGACGTTAATCTGTAATTCGGTTCGTAACATATAAAATATAACTAGTACACATAAAGGCGCCGTTATGTCAACGGTTTATGTTATATATTTGTGTTAAATAAGTTTTATAAGAAAGAAAAAATGGATTTACAAGTATAAGAGGCTATTGTATTGAAAGATATATCAGGGGACACATTGAGGTGTATCGTAAATTGCATTTACATTTTATTTACGTTTATTGTATAATGAAATCTATTTTACTTGCTTTTGCAAACATAACTTTAAACTAGAAGGAAAACAAATTAGAGATGCTTCTAATCCATTTAATGTTGCTGCATTTAAAAAACAATTCCGATTAAACAAAAATACTGGAAGAATACTAATTGAGTAAATGAGAAATCACCTTCAAAGAAGAGTTCGAAGTATAGCAGTACCATTAGAACTAGAAGTTCTTTCAGCATTATTCTTTGGTCATTCCACCTGTCAAAAATGTGTGGGTGAATATTTTAATCTGGGATTAAATGTGTTCTGAATATAACTGAAGTAACAGAAATTATAGTTAATCATTTAGTAAATCGCTAGATTATTTTCCCTCAAACAAATTTCGTGCGACCATGAAGTAATAGTCCATTTATTTTCCCAAAATTTAACATTTCTTCATGACGCAACAGCGTGATTGTTTTGTTGTTTTTTTTTTACTTTTTCTATATCGGTTGAAAATCAGGTGAGGGCTACGATACAAGTAAACATCCAAGTGCAGCACACTACTACACGTAAAACCCAAACAAATTTATATTTCTTTCTGTCCTTTGTACATATACAAGCATTCACCTCTTTCTATAGCGTTATGCAACTATCTTCACTTCAGTGGGGTAATAACAAAATAAATTAGAATGTAACGTTTTAACATGCTACATAGCCAGTGTCAAGTACAATAAATATGTTATGGTAATATGTTAATCGTGTGAGTTAACAAATTATGTTACTTTTAACATAACAGTTAGCCGGTAGGGCCACACATTTTATATATGTTTCTTCCTATTATTTTTTTTTAATTATAGCTTACTGACAAGTGAAATCAGTTCTTTTTTACAACTACTACCTACAAAGTTAGTTTCTTTACATGACAAGTTGTTAATCAAATCTATTAATATGAACATTTAGGTTAAGTGATATGGAATGGACAATTATTTGACGTTGTTTGAAGTACTTTCGGAAATCGCTTTTGTGCATTTAGTTCCATTCGGTCCCATTTAGATAATTTTATAAATGACGTGGGTTACGAGAATTTCTAAAAGCCCTTCAATTCCCAATTCATAGAAGATTAAATCGTTTATATCTTGATGGTCGTCAAGGGATAAATTATTAATTTATTATTTCTTTATTTATTGATGGCACTAACACATTGCAACTTGCTTATACACCCTTTTTTTTTAATCGGAGATATGAGGTTACTTCAATCGAGTGACGTGGACCAATTGAATTTGATATTTTTGAGTTCGCACCACAACAAACTACAGACACCAAAACCCCGCTGCCGTCATATTTGCTTAACAACGGTATTATGCTTCCAAAACGACGTTGTAAACCATATTATACATAACCTCAAATATTACTTCTGAAATGTTTGATAAATTGATTTTCTAAGACTTCCTAAGTGAAGTACCTCTCTTGGATTACATCCAGTAATAATTAAGACAATAAATTGGAGGCAAGTTATATTAAAATTTCATTTTATCTTAAACAATTCAGTAGTGTTATGGCAAAACATGCTATCTGCCTTTTTCCAAAATGTACTTTTTAGCATTAAATTGCCGCACATAAAATATAAAGGATTTAGTTGTCAACACTATATAGTATAAATAGCCATCGCAATGATACAAACATGAATGTAGATTAAGAAATCTATATTCACCATTATAGATACAAAACTGCTTTTTCCATAAAATCACAAAAATGGCAGATAACATGTTTTGCCATGACACTACTGAATTCTAAGGTTGAACATGAATCCGGCAGACGCAAACTGGACACCAAATTTGTCGGTTTACCAGTTTTGCAAAAGGATTGGTTAATCCGACAGGTAATGTAGGAGCCAAGTACCCTTCGAACCCTTTTAACAACAGGCAAAACAAAAATTAAGAAGATGGAGTGAGCTGTATGAAGAATTTTGTGTGCTGTTTAATAATATGTACATTAGTTTGAAATGCATTACTTTGTATTGCATGCTTATGGTTTTAATAAAGTAGGATGCCCAGTTTACATATACCTTTTGCAGATACATACCTGGTTAGTGCCCAAATTACCAACAGAATTAGGTTAGTGCCTAGTTTACATCGTCAGTAAAGTGATGTGACAGGTAATAGCTGTGAAATCGTCTAAGTAATGTTCGCGTTACGTTTTAATAATTATCGTATATGTAATAAAACAATCACTACACGTATGTATGCACATTATATTAAGGTGTTGTTTTAAAAACAAATACAGTTGCAGGTTCGTATATAAACAAGGCATATAGCACCCGTTTAAAAAACCATAATAAGCGGGCGATACTGGGATATAAAGCACGCAGTGAAAGTGCCTTGACATTGCAAACGTATATAAAGCGGTGTTGGATGTTTAAATCGCCAACAGTTATCGGTTAAGTCGGACCATCGTTCGACTTTTTTAATTTCCCGTTCATAGACAGAGACGTACTTAGTGCACGATGAAAATTCTCGTAAGTGTTATTCGTAAAAAAGAAAATACAGTGAAAAGAAATAGTTTCTCTTCTAAATATTTTTGTTTCTCTTAAGATTAGAATAAATGTAAATTAGAGAAAACTAATAAATGCATAACCCAAACTGTCATGCAGCTTTTGGAGTAATGCGTAAGGGTTTTGTTTATTTATTTGTTCAGTATTATGGACAAAATTGGAGCTCCAAAATATTCCAATTCCAACATAAGTACTGAAAGTCTGAAAATAAATCTAACAATAAGTTAGGAATGCTTTTGAATTTCTAATCTTCGTCATTCTCATAACTCCTTTATTTGTCTTATGTTGGTCTTGGTAGCTTTTATTGTACTTACATATGTGTTGATTTTATATAAGAACGAAGAAAATATATAATTTTCTCAATAATTCCTCGACGTCAAATTTCTTTACCTTAAAAATTTGAATATCGCCGATTTTGCTATAAGAAACCCTTTTTAAAATTCTAATATTTCATTTCAGATTTGCGTAACCTTCGCCTGCTTTCTCGTGTCCGTAAATGCAGGCTATGCGGCCACAGCTGGTGTGGTGGCTCCTGTAGTTGCGCCAGTTCCCGCGTATGGGTTAGGTTACGGAGGGCAAGACTTCAATCACCACATAGAACAAACGGTAGAAGTCGAAAGACCGGTTCCAATCCCAATCTTCAAACACCTGCCGGTACCGCTGCCCCATTCATTACCAATACCAATTCCTAAGCCAGTAGCTATACCAATTCCAGATCCTTATCCAGTTCACGTTAAAGTACCCCAACCTGTAGCTATCCCATTCATAAAAACCATTCATATCCCAGTTGAAAAACCGATACCCTTTCCGGTTGAAAAACCAGTCCCGTATCCGATCGAACAGCCTGTCCCTGTTCCTGTCGAAAGACACGTACCAATTCATGTAATTAAACCCTACCCTGTAAAGGTACCGGTCTGGAAAGTCATCTACCACCATAGTCACCATTAGTCAATCAATGACGATACAAATTCACAAGGAGAAACAAAAAGATAAGGCTGTTTTTGTTACCTGTCAAATGTCATTGTCATCGTGTCATTCGTTCATAATTCATTTGTTAAGTTTCAAGATACAGACGAGGGTTGAAGTGTTTTGAGTTTTTTGTTAAGTTTTTGTTTAATATTACATGTATATAAAAGTATTACATAAATAAAATTTATATTTAAATCCTAACGAGGGAAACTCTGATTTACCTAAATCCGGTCCTGTCCCTTTCTACATTAACCAAAAATTATTCATAATCAATTTATTAATATCGTGTTATTTATTAAAATTGATATTTCGAATATTGATAACTAAATAATCACAACTTAGGAAATCTCAACAGCTCCAAAAATCACTGAAATAAAAGAGAAACTTTGTGGCCTTTCAAAATACTTTAAATGCATCTTATAAGAATTGATTTCTGAAAGTTTATTACTCTGTGACACAAGTGCCCGTTATAATTAAAATATGCTTGCATTGGTAGGCTTTACGATTATAAATCGGATAATTACCGTTATCTACATGCTTCAAAATACATTCGAGATGCCTCGGCATACTCGTAGTTTAGATTTCCTTATATGCGTAGCTTAATGGCAGATTTCCAGATTGTATTTCCTCCAAAGCAAATCCAGGTGGATTCGCCCGTTTGACTTTCACGGTGAAAAATGTGATTTCGAATTATATCATCACATATGCACACACACAAACGTGTATTACATAGTTAATTGCGACGTAAAATGTATAGGAAAAGAAGTTAAAGCGATGCATTTACTTGGATCTAACCACTGCGTGTCTATTTCAAAAGTGGGATTTTCACTTTGAATTCACTTTCCACCATTACAGCAGTAAACTTGAGTAAACTCTCAATAAGGAATCCAATAAAAGAGATCGTTGTCAGGGAGAAACGGATACACATAATTATTACAGTGATTTAAACAATAATGATTTAAACATATCACATCGTAACGATGAAAGACTACTAAAGTTTTCTTTGAGGGAAGAAGTTCAAAAAATTATATAGATATTTCGATGTACAAAACTCAAACTCTACACTTTAAATAGTCAATGAAATAACTGCGACATTCTAATCAAATTGTCATTTTGTTACTATTTGTAGATATGTGCGTATAGTGAGCTTCACGATAAATTAAAATAACTTATATAAAGATAATGAAGTTATAAAAATTATCGGAATGGGAATCTTTAAGCACCCAAGCACTGCAGGGTCGCATTAAGGTGAAATATTCTTAAGCCTGATTATAGTACCAATAATAGTAGCAATACATTGTTTTATCAAAAAAGTTCGATAGAAGATATATTTGTATCATCACTCTTCGAATAAAATGTTCATATGTACCACAAAACTTAAATATTTTCCTTACTAATTGTTATTCAAAACAGCACCTGTAGCCCCTTTTCAATTTTTCTTAATACCCCCCTAATAGACAAATACTATCTACAAACATTTAATCCTTAACAGGTAAACTCACAATAGCAAACCCTTGTAATCCGTTTAGTACTAATTAAAGTTATTTTAATTTATCGTGAAGCTCACTCTCTCACTTCTCTACGTAGGTAGAGAAATAAAAATATTTAATTCATATCATGGTAGTCACAAATCACAGTATTAATCTTTAGGAATACTATGGAATTTCACAGTGTGCTCCCTCTGTAGTTGAGTGGTGAAACTTTCTTAGAAAATTTATTGGCAGTTACCTATTTATTTCCAAACAAAAGTTTCAAAGTAGGTATGTTTGAATTATGACCGACAAGAATGTGTTTACTGTACTTTTAAAATAAAGGTTCATAACAGTATAAATAAATTCATTACGTTAAGTGAGTGTTGCGGATATGTAATATATGTTATTCAGGATAATATAAGAAAACGTAGCAGAATATTGGCATTCTAAGGTTAGCATTTTAAAATTGTTGTACACTCGTAATCGATAATGAAGTTGTTAAATAGTACGTAAAGTGTTCTGGTAGTTTTAATCTCATACTTGTATTATTATTATTATTTTACGTAAATATCCCTAAATATACGTATATATAATGATTATTACAGCTGAGAGTAAAAGCGATTTAAATTTATTACTTTGTAAGCACTGGACAGTAATGTAAAACACTTTCTTCCTATAAATAAAACAGATGTGTTTTACCGATCTTACTGGAAGACAAATTGATGCTATATAAATTTTATTTTAAGGCAACTTTCTAATGAATACTCATTCAGAACCTATCATACCTAATATCAGATAGAAGAACTCATGATATTTATTAATTTTCTTCTTCCTGGTGACTAATATTATATTGATTAGATAGAAATTTTTTATATACAAAATGAGCGAGCTTTCACGATATTATTAGTGATTAATGGTAATATATGAATTTTACCATAATAAGTGTGGGAATGATCGAGCTTTAGTCAAATCATCAATAAATATTAAAGGAAAATAAATATTTGTAAACTAGTAACTTTAAAATATTTTTTATTGGGAATAACAACTTAAACGGCTTTGGTACAGAATACAAAATAAAATATTAAATACTACATTAAACTTAGGAACATAATCGGTGGCTTATTTTTTAATTTACGTACGAATAAATTGCTGGGGAATTTTTAAAAATTACCTTCAAAATACTCACATATGTACACGAATTTTAAAAAACAATATTATTGGATTTGAAAAATGTGTTTAGGTTATTTTTTTTTCAAAGTTCCATCACGATATCTCAAAAATATCTTCAATAGCCTTTGTCACCATCCTCATCTGTCCCTTCACTTTCTTCTTCACCACCATGATGATATCCACCAAACCTACCTTCATTTTCACCGTGGTCACCTTCATTTCCACCATACCCACCTTCATTTCCACCATACCCACCTTCATTTCCACCGTACCCTCCTTCATTTCCACCATGCCCGCCTTCATTTCCACCATAGCCACCATCATTTCCACCATACCCACGTTTATTGTCACCGTAACCCTCACCAAAACTATCTTTTCCATCTTCATCACTGAAGGAATCAGCATTATCTTGTCCGAAACCCTGACGGCCCTCTGAATTTTGGCCGAAATCCGATTGCTGGTCTTCTTCCTCTTCGTTCTCGAACAATTGCGGTCCCTCCTGCGCGTAATGCTGATATCCGTGATCGCCACCACCTCCTTCGCCGTGCTGTACCTCCAAACTGCTGTCAGTTTCACCTACAGATACAGGATGTTTTAACAAATGGACGAATTCTTTTTTGACGTATGTGGGAACTGGATGAGAGTGATAGATGCGAATGTTTTGATGAGATGTGGCGACGGGTGAGAGTCTGTGCCCACCTGAGTCCTGGCCTTGGTAGGTCGTTCCTGCCGAGGCGGTGGCCGCGAAAATAGCGAAGACCTGCAAGGAGAATTGAGAAATGAAGATTATGTATCTTTTTAAATGAGGAAGAAATATAATTTGCCCAAATAAAATACCGGCATTAAATAAATCAGATTCAATAATCTATGAAACAACAGCAAGTTGTTGATGCAACAATATAGAATTTAATATCGAGCTTATCTCGTAACGATCTGGAATTTAGCAATTTTAGTACACAATGTTCTATGGACAAATATGTGCATTGAATTACGCATTACCAGAAAGTTTTCCTAGTAAATGGAGAAAACTTGTGAAGGATGTATGGCGAGAATGTACTAAGAAAACATGGTTCAACTAGGGTTGAGTGGTGCCCACAATTCTAGTAATAAAATACGTCTGATATAGATTTTAAGGCAATGAACATGAAAGCTCAAAAACTTTTAGAAGTCTTAATATTACATAAATCAAGCGAAGTTTCATGACTGAAGCTTTGCGTTGGATGAGCATTAAAATCTTGGAAGTATAGAACTTTTGGACATTTTCTGGAAATTGTTTGAACGAACAAGCCTAGTGAATGAATCACTAAATTTGGAAAGCATTATGTTAAATGTATGGAACAAGAGCAAATCATAGGGGAAGGGTTGGCACTACTGAACAATGGAATAAAAATGCAAAAGAAAATCAAAACTACATACGTTTTAGGGGCATCTATCAAAGTAATTACTTGTCATATTTCTGGTAGCTTGGCTTTAGAAAACTAAACGTTTTCATATCTTTAAAAATCCAGAAGTTACTGGATTACATTGATTCCGTCGTGCAGAAGCTCCAAAATAGAGAATTGGGAAATTTCAAATACAAAATGAACCAATATTGCTGGAATCTTTCAGATGACAGAAATTTTTTTTTTTCATGACATTGGTAATAAATGATCAAAAAAGCGAACTAACGAATTTATGATCTCGCATCTACAGGTTTTGCATCAAACAAGAAGTAAAGAGACTCACCATTAACATACTAAATCCTTGCATCTTCGTAATTCACAGAAAAAAAACTTCCTCTTCTCTTAAACGATGAACTTACTGCGTTAATTCACAGGTTTCTTGAGTGTTCTGATAATCTCCTCGGAAGTGAATCGCATTTATATAAAAGGAGGCATTAATGCCTCTACCATAACCATTGTTCCTTTTCCCCTACGCAACTTTGCGTTAAGAACTATTTTTGCTACTCACAATGTGGAGAGGTGGGAATTAGTGGAAACAAATCACCTTGCGCCTCTACCTTGGTGGCTGGCGTTATTACCTTTTTCTACGATGCAATTCGGTGGAGGTAACCTTAAACTTGCGGCGCACAACACTGTAAACAAACCAATATATTAACGCATACAAATCTAACGTCTGAGACACAATGGGGTACATCACGTAATGCTTGTGTGATTGTCTAATTAAGAGTTTTGCATATTTAAATTCCGCAGTGGTATCATGTTTCGCATGGTAAGTTTGTTGGATTAATTCGTCTAATTCGAATTCTGGCAACGTCCTATTAGAATACAAACGTCTTCCATAAAAGGATATTTTGGATGTTTCTTATTATAATAAATGCTGAAGTTTAAGTAATATTTATATTAAATGTATCTAAAACTAATCAAATATTTATAAACTTGATCAAAATGAAAACGTTGCTCTATTTTACAACAGATGCGTTAATATTCAACATAACTTTGTTTATTTTTATTACCTCTTGAATTGGATGGATTAAATGATTACACCAGTGTGTAAATGAGCGTACGCCTATTAAGTTGGTATGCCTCATGAACTTGTAGTAGCAGCTCTGCCGCTTGCACCGATTGTATTGTATTTATTTATGTATACATTAGAGTATTACATCGTCAAAAAATAGAAGAGAAGCTATATACATGGTATTTACAAAAGCCGCTTACGCATCTTGGAAGAATTTCAAAAGTAATTAAGCGCCGAATTCAAAATATAACGCAGGAACAACTTTGCCACATGTTTGAAAATTTGAAACATCGAGTGAATTCGTGTTTAGAAAACAATGGTGAATATTTTCAACAATCATTATAATATTAAGTTATTACCGTATCAGCGTCATTTTCATTTAATAAAACATTTGTTACGTATCTAAACACCTAGTGTACATAAACATAACCTTAGTGTTCGTTATTATTCATATTGTCAAGCTGAAATTTTATACTACGCTACTGGCTGCCACCAACTGTACGAAAATTAAATCCGTAGTACCAACATAATTGGCGTACAGTCATTTAGGAACACAATGTTCTTGGTGGTTTTAATTCTGTGTAGAACAATATGCGTCTTAGAAATTGCAATGAATGCATCCAGTTGACTTTCTTTTACATGCATATTATTACATACTTCACTCGGACACGAAATGCTTCACTGTTTTATCGATTGAATATTTTATGAACTAGAAATGTCGATGCTTTGTGCCTACAGAATTTCTAATATTAAGATTTCTAATGCGGACACCATAATGCAAGTAGGAATAGGGTGACGTTATGGGTAATAAACGTAATATGCATAATCTCAAGGTATCCATGAATGATTTTAATATATGCGAGAAAATTATTAATTATTATTCATATTTTGTGAATAATTTACGTTTGAAAAAACATCTGGTCTAGCTTCATGGGTGTCTTGTATGTAGTTGTGGAAATAAGTCTCTCATTTATACAAATATACATCTTCCCTAAGCCAGGGGCGCTTTGAAGTATTGACGTTTCAAAATTCTAATTCTCAAATAGCCAGAAATTAAGCGGAAACACCAATCGTGTTAGAGTGTAGGGTGAAATTAATTTATTAAATGAATTTAACTAATTAAGGAACGAACAGTAGAGTATAATACGATTAAATTACAAATCATTTTTATGCGTCACATCTAATTAAACTACCGGATTATTTGAATAATTATACTGATACAAAGGACATAACCATGAATGAAGAATTAAATGTAATCAGATATTACCTTGCGGTTAATATTTAAATTGCACTACTTTTGTACCCACTGCTAAATCACATTAAGCTGCGATCCAAGCGAATTTGTTCAAGGAAAAACAACGTATGTCTATTGTAGTGAAATAGTGCGGCCTATACCGTGAGAACAAGAATGATTGTCCGGATCGCACACTACTTTCCACGTCGCGTATACCAATTCCAAAGTTAGCAACTTAATTCTGATGTCAATTGTAACAAAATTTAAACTTTTATTTTTTCTTACTACTCCGCCTATAGTATTCCGTTTTCTCTTTCTCCGCAGGAACTGATGATATGTGCTGCGGCTTATTTAATTTTTATAATTCACTTAAAGGCGACCCTCTTGAAATGCCATGCATATAACAATGTCGTAATACGTGTTACTACCGACATCTCTTTGGTGTCAATACATACATAAGTATACTATTATGAGCGTATAATAAACACAAGGCAACACATATAAAATTCTAAGCATCAGACAATGTAACATAAAATTCTAAATACAAGTTAAACGAAAGAAAATATTCTCCAGGACCGTGAAATAATAAAGAAAACCTTCACGCACAAACAGTTCAAACATAAAAAGAAAGGACTTGTATCAGTACAATTGATATGGGCCGACTGCCTACAATTCCTGCATTCAAGCCAGCGACATACTGCTAGGCTTACTTGTTTCAAAATAAATAACCCTACGGCGCCGGTTCTGCTCCTCAACGGAATATTTCGTCGTTCAAAATACGCTACTTACTTCAAAGGTGCTTGTCCAGAGGTGCTGGCTTGCGGCAAGCTTTGAAGAGATGGGGTGAGTAATTTCATCTAATTTAAACGATCTAAGGGTGGCGCCACCGAGCTTTACATCAGTACTGGACTTGGCTCACGGAAAAGGCCGGATGTTGGGGGAGTAAGTACGTTTGACGAAATAAATATATATATATATATATATATATATATATATATATATATACTCTGTTTATTTAATCGTACCCTTGGCTTTTATATATATATATATATATATCACGGGAAATTCGTCAAAATCTACTGACAAGTTCGGTACATATACGATAACATCGATAATTCAGAACAAACCGGTCTGTTTGATCGAAGGACGATATACATACATTTAGAAGAACACAATAATTTGTAAAAAGAAAGGAAAATGCAATCTAATTATTGGGTAAAGAAAGACAGATATAACAAGAAAATACCTACATAACCTTGACACTCATAGCGCTTAGTTCACGATTGTACGCGACGTATACATTCGCAGAATCAGTGAGTGTAGAATAATTTATTATTTAATATATATATATATATATATACATATATATATATATATATACATATATATATATATATAACAAAAAAATAAACTAATAAATTAATTTACGGGTTACGTTAAATTTAGTAAATTGTGAATTTACAATTTACTAAATAATATTTACGTTATTAAATGAAATACTGACTGACTTTTAACAGATAAATTTACAAAATGATATTGACGTCCTTAAATGAAATACTGAATATCTTTTGATGGTTAAACTTCAACGTTACACGGTGCTGACCTTGAATTTCTCGCCCGTGATGCACGCGAATCGTTCGGACGGCATGGCGCACAGTGGTCAAGGACGATTTTTATTATTTATCAACAACTAGCTACAAGTTCATCTTTAGCATACATAATCCCTATAGTCTATCTAAGTCTCCCTATAAATTTCAGCGGCTACTTTTTGCTACTTCCTGAGAAAATAAGAAATTAAATAAATGAATTTGATACTTTGTAAATCAATATCGAACTAAGATTAAGTGTGAAAGATATTAAATAATACAATTAAAGTTTAAGTAATAAAACACGATAGAAATTGAAGAAATTTTTTTTTTAATCGTTTCGAAATTCCTATTGTTCTTGTACAATTTTTACAATTTTACAATTTTTTTATCGCGAACATGCTATTCTGGATCACTGTGCGGCGTGGAAAATGTCGACACAAGGAGTTTAGGGTGGTTTCGAGATACGTGCGGAGTAAATGGATTGAACTTATCTGAGAAGCGGAGAGTTCATCTCAGTGGCTCGCCTTCGTCGTTAGTGGTGGTCCGCTTCGGATCACGGTGTCTATATCGGCAACGCCTCGGGGAATTCTCTATAGCCCCTTCAGAAACAGAATCCCAGGAAATAATTCTGGTCGGTCGTAACTACACCTCACAGGCTTGCAGTTACGCGGTACTTGTACACGGCAAAATAAAATATTCTAATTTTTAACACTTTATGGACCTTTTGCTAAGACTAGGAATTCGCACAACCTCTGTGTCTGTTGCTTGCAAAGATCTGTTTCTTAATTGCGGGAAGAACATCGGTACTTGCACCCTTAGCCAATCAATTCTCGATCTTTCGCGTAGCGCGTCGGGCAGCATTATCATTCGTTGAAGGGCGACCGCGTGACTCGGGTGGTCCAATGGAATAGCATGACGTCGAAATTTCTTCATAGAGATTCGCCGAAGGGGGCAGATCGCGCGCGTGGAAATGCAAATAGCATTGAATGCATATGAACTAAGAAGGCCGTATTCTCGCACTAAGACGCGTAGGTAAGAATTGCGGTAAATATTACGATAAATAGTTCGGCGGCGTTTAAAACGTTACAACACTAAACAACCTTCTTATTTCTCACCGCCCTCTGCTTCTTTGCTGTCCTTCCCCATTTTAGATTCAAACCGACCTTCTTTTTATTCTGCGCCGCTAACATCTCGAGTTTTTCAGCTGTGTCTGTCATAATAGCCGTTTTTCCTCTAGTTCTTCGCAGTCTCGTAGATTTTTGCATATCTGCCTTGGGCAGTGGTCGTATAACTTCTGGTGTTAAATTTTGCGAAGGTGAAGTGGATGGTGCTTGGAACGTTTCATCTGCTGCGCTAATGCTAGTATCCATGTTTGTAGTTGATGTGGCTTCATTTTCCAATACGTCATCCGCGTTAGTCAATACTTCTCTTTCGTTCGAAGTCAATAGTTTATCAGTGACAGTGGAAGAGTCAGCGTCGGTGAATATTTCTTTGTCGAATGGGCAAATTCCAGTGCATTGAAATCCAGCAAGGATATATCAAGGTGTAGATGCTAGAGGTAGTGCCTGCTTAACTATAGTCGGCAGATCATATATTCTGAGACGCTTAAATTAAAATATTAAAATTAAAATATTTCGTGAATGATCCAAAAACATCCACTTCATCTAAGGGTTGGAGCTTACGTGATGTATGAGGGGGAAACGTAACAAGTGTTGTATGATAATTTTTGCAAAACTGTATCACTGGTGTTGAAATGTGGGAGGAATGATTACCCAAAATGAGAAGAACTTCATTGTTTTCGCTTGAATAGGCGTATTTGGCAAAATGCTTGACGAAGAGTCGAAAGTTAGTTTCCTGCATCCACCCAGATTTGGTGCCACTTCCTGTACAGCCATCCGGACCATCACTTACAAAAAAATCCAGGAACTTTAAATGAGGAAAAACAAACATGGGTGATATCGTATTGCCAAGGGCATTTACAGCGAGACACATAGTAATTAGTGTCCCTCTTTACTGGCATGTGATGGACCCTACCTGTTTGATGCCTTTCTGAGCAATAACTTTGGCTGGCTTTGCATTGTATTTATTCCAGTTTCATCAGCATTGTACATATTTTGAGATTCAAAATGAAATCGTTCAAAGGCGATAGATAAATTATTGAAGAATTTATTAATATTATTTCGGTAGTGCATTTCGGTTCGAAGTAGTGCATGCTTCTAGTTTATAGTTATTTTTGCGCTCATTCGAATATTCGACTTGATAATGGGAATCCACGTATTGCCGAAACACGTGTCGTCCCGAATTAATTAATATTTTGTGCGGGAGGAGTAATCCGAACAGTGTGTTTATTGTCCTGCCCCGCAGTCCTTGCAATCTTTACTAGTGAATTATGTGGAATATCCGTTAATTGCTTTGGCAGTGTAATACACCAGCGAACTTTCACGTCTGGCATTATCAACATGTCGAGTTACCGTTGTCGAGTTTTATTTTATTTTTGCAGTAAGTATATCAGTTTATTTTAATTTGTGTTTTATCTTACTATAACACAGTCGAGACAGCCTTCAATTCATTAAAACAATGTCTTTGTTAGTTCAGATGAGGCCACGATATTTTTCATTATCCCAGATTGATGCGGGAACCTTACAGCTCAATAGCTGTGGCTCTAACATCGCATTAAGTGTCGATGTGGCGGAGAGTTGTACCAATACGTGTACATAGGAGATGTTGGGACAGGGTCGAACTCAAATTGAAAATAATGTGTTCCTGATTACTGCGTAAACTAAACAACGAGATCTGTTGTATTTAAGCTTAGCTTGTCAATATGTTTCTTCACTAATTATGCAGCTCACTATACCCTAATCACTCTGTATATTTAAAATATGCAAAATATAACATACAATTAAATTATCGAGAAAAGAAATCACTATTTCAGTATAATACATTTACTTGGATTTGGAATCTTTCGAAAGAGGGTAAATACATTATGTGCGACTTACGAAATCATTGTTACCAACACAAAATTAATATTATAGCAACGCGTACGTATTTTTTATACTTATATCTAACTTAATTCTAAAAAAAACCATTAATAATTAAATAACAATATCAAATTGAGAACTACAGACACGGACACACACACACACACACCAAAAAAAATTACGCCAACAATTCCAGGTCATAATCACGATAAACGATTATTTATTTGATAATTTTTACTCGTCGGCATATTATTGTTACCACTCCTGGTACTCGAAAGATCCTCGGTGTCTACGAATGCTGGGTTATCATGTTTGGGATAGACAACGGATGTATTAAAATTGAGATTCGAACGTCTCGTTCTGAACACTCCAGGATCGGTGATTTTTATGCTGTCATTCACGGAGAAACACATCAATTTCTCCTGGTGCATCAACAGAACGAAAGACACTAGCATTAAAACGATGCCGGCACCAATCAAGAACCATTTGATGATGTCCAATAATGCGATCTTTTCGAAACTGCTTTGAAGCAGATGGACGAGGTGGTCCGGCAGTTGAACACCCTATAATATCCAATAATTATAGCCTTCCTAATGGATATCGTATAGAACTTAAAGATTACCTCTTCCAGCCATAGAATTGGAAAGATGCCTTCAGTGACGTTTTGTAGGATGCGAAAGTTGTCAAACCTTTTCATTTCTATGTTCATTTGCGTGCGTTTTGCACCCTCCAAGGGCGTAGCGGTTCTCTACAATATTAATTATAAATTAGAAGCAGTTCTGTTACTCTTTTAAACCTTTATAAAACAATTTCTGAATAATTCAAGATTTTAAACCAAACTTACGGGTTCCAAAACTAAATAGGCTTCATGTTTTTCCTTTATAGGGTTCATTGGTGTAGCGTAGTTAAGCAGTTTCTTTTCGCCCATGTAAAAATGCGGATGGGACATGAGTACTGGTGCCATAAGGCAAGGTTCCAGGTTGAGGATTCCTTTTGGTGGACATTCGAAGGTGTCATTTTCCGTTAACTCGCAGAAACACTCCTTTCCTCCCGCTGTTGATAGAGACTCTTCAGTTGAGACGTACTTGTACACCTCGAAACCGTGCTTTTCCATCTTTTTCTCGAAGAAACTGCTTACTGATCTATAATTTTCGAAAAGAAAGAATATTACTTTTAAACTGGTGAGTTAGTTGTAGGTTATCATAATCTTTCTTTTTTGCTTTTGAAAATAGATTTAATTAAAGTAGATATTAATGATCGACAATGATTATTCCAGTTTAAAGAACGAGTGAACATTAACCCCAAGAGACTACCGGAGTCTGCCGGCATTATCTCTTGATTAACAATACGAAGCTTGATGACAGTATCGATCTTTTTCTGCAACGTGTGAAAGAATATATATTTAGTTTTTTTTAATTCA
>JARFOC010062492.1:0-45888 GCA_031763485.1 Osmoderma eremita | reverse complement strand
TTTTAAGCTGCTACACAAACGTAGCAGTAGCAGTTTGTAGCTGCTACGCAAATAGAGCAGTTTTACCCATCACTACTTCAAATCATTCACGGTACATACTATACAATTTGAATAACAAACACGAACCAGCGCAATTGTGCATAACACCGATGCCTGTTAATATATTTGATAGCTACGGAAGAAATGTGCGTTAACAATGATTAAATAGCGAAAATAAAAATCAACGAAAAATGCAATACATGCTTAAAACATTTTATAAAAGAAATTCTTAATACATAATCATTATTATCCATTTCAGGTTTGAATCGAAAACTAATTTCATCTAAAACCTCTAACTAAGTAACGAAAACAGATACTTACTGCGACATCTCTCCAATATCTTGACGGGATCTTTCAGGGACGTATCGTCGGCGCCTCGCTTGAACTCGCGCAATCCGAAATCGGAAAGCTTCACCACCCAACGGGAATCCACTAGACAATTGGCGGTGTGCAGGGAGCCGTGAAACCGTATCGGAGACTCGTGCAAGTATATCATGCCCTGTCAGGTATATACCGGTAAGAAAGTAGAGAAAACGTTCGTACATAATTCGGTGATATAAAAGGGTAACTTTTAGCTAGCGTTCGAAGAATCGGCCGACTACGGACGAGGATATCTGTCCGTCGGAGTTTTAAGCTTTAGAATCGCGAAGTGTAGATAATCGTACTCTCTCCAAAGATAAAGTATATCAATTTTGCATAGGAAAACTTCCAGAGATATAAGAGATTTTCCTTGAATCGAAGCAGATACAAATTGCAAACGAAAACGTTGTGGATTTATAATGTTTCCATTCGAAAATAAGTATGAACTGTTCCTAAACAAAGCGAAGATATTATAAGGTTTATTTTAAAACTTCAAGGATTTACTAAAGCGATTAAGCAAACGTGCTGCATTCCCTTCGAACATGAAAACAACCTTTTTAGCCACAACTTGTAAAACAGACGTTTTATAGTTCCTTCTTAAAGATTGCAGAGACTTTTTACTGGCACGAAATGCATATTTCCTTTGCGTTATGAGCTACATTTAACATATTACAAGCTTGTTTTATATACCCGTAAAAGTGTCCTTTATAGCTTAGGATGTAGAGCAAGGATGAAGAGGATTTTAGTAAATTTTAATGTATGCACATAAATAAGATTTTAAAATTATACAAGAGGAATTACGGTGCTAAGTGTAGCTTTAAAAATATGCCAAAGAATTAAAAAAAAACGATTTAGAGATAAAATAGAACCGCAGATGAAACAATCGTAGAAATCACTCGAGGACTGTTTCATCTGCAGAAAAGATGTTAAGGAAGATATGTTCTTCTCCAGAAAAGGATATGCGAAAACTCTTACAAATGTGGCAAGTATTACTACGAAAGAAAACCTTCAAAATAAATATTAAGAAAACCAAAATAATGCAAGAAATAATCAGGAAACTTACATTACCATCGACGATGAAGAAATTGAGAAAACTGTGTTCAAATACCTAGTTGCGATGATAGAACACGAGAAAAGCATAGAAGAGCAAATAAATTAAAGAATTATCAAAGGAGCCCTCACAAATGTTTTCACAATTACAATTACCTCAACTTCATATTTAATCCACTTTACCCTAATACGAGGCATGCCTTTTATATTTTGGGGATAGAGAACACAAACTAAAATTAATCATAGTCCATCGCTTTATTGTTTTTCAAAATATTCTCCATGAAGAGCAATACACTTTTGCATGCGTTTGAACCAGTTTTTGAGGCACTTTTTCCACTCCGAAATATGCATTTTGAAAGCATCAACCGCTTCTTCAGCCGTCGAAAAACGTTGACCACGTAATTTTGGTTTGATGTGCGGAAAAAGAGAAGTCATTGGGTGCCAAATCAAGGTTGTACTGCGGATGACCCATCCATTCAACCTTTACAGTTGCCAAAAACTCCCTTATTTGAGCTGATGAGTGAGAACTCGCATTGTCTTGGTGGATAATGATCCGTCTTCGGCAGATGGTTTCCCCCAAATGGTTGTGTACCATTCAGAATTGGCCGCCCCACGTTGCATCAGTGGTACATTTGCCACATGGCCGGTTCTTACGAAGAAACAGGCGACCGTTTGCTTCGAAATGCTTCGTGCGCGATCAACTTTTGTTGAAATTGGCTCATCTTGAAAGACCCGTACAGTCGACTGCTGTTTACTTTCGGGTTCATAGGCATAGATCCATGATTCGCCAGCTGTTACGATGTCATAGACATGTTTTGAAGTACCGTGATCGTATTTTTGAAGCATTTTGTTCGACCAATCCAGGCGAGCCTTTTTTGCCATTGTCAAAATATGTGGAATCCAACGAAAGCAATTTTTTTGTCGGCCAAATGTTGATGCAATATTGAATGTATGTTGGTCCCACTAATATCCAAGCATACCTCAATCTCACGATCTGCCGATCCGATCTTGCAATATCAGTTCGCTCACAGTATCAATGTTTTTCGATACCACAACTGAATTTGGACGGCCTTCATGAAATTCGTCTGTCAGTGAAGCACGGCCACGATTGCAATCAGCGTACCACCTGTCTACACTAGCTTTTGATGGTGCTTCATCGCCAAATGTCGAATTAAGTTCATCGATGCACTGTTGTTGAGACAATCCACGTACAAAATTGTACAAAATAATGACACGAAAATGTTCACGAGTTCATTTCATCTTTTGGCCAAGATCATTTTATTAAGCGAGTGTAAGTAACGCAAATATCGCTTGTACGTCAAAATGTTCTGAGTAAGTATACTGTCAAAAAGGCCGAAATTTACGATTCAGGCGTCAGTTGTCAGGTGGCAGTACCTGGAACGCCTATTCCCGAAATATAAAAAGCATTCCTCGTATAACTATGATTTGGGTTATAAATGATATTTAAAAAAATTAAAAGATAATTTTATATGCATTTTATCATTCCAACTAAAAGACAAAGCATTTGGTTTCACTTCGGCTAAAATTCACTTACCCTAAGTATGTCACCAACAAGCGACGCTATAAACATATTATCCAATTTGACGTCTTCATTTTCTAAGATGTCCTAGAACAGAACGGAACAAGTAGAGTATCGTAAAGCAGAAGTTCGCCGCTTGTTTCCCCATATTTCTCGCGTAAATTTCGCGTCCGAAACTTTAGTTTAGGAAACTTATTATGAATTAGGATACGTGATGGTTTATTCGGGCAGCCGTTTCGTGCTGTATTCGTTTAATATACTTTGCAGAGTTTTCAAGCATATCTTACCTTTAAACTTCCTCTGGTGCAGTATTCCGTTATGATGCAGATGTGTGGTGGATCTGTGCAGGCTCCGATGAATGCGTTAAGGTTGTCGTGACGTATGTCTCTGATCTAATTAATATGTTGAAAATGATACCATTCATTAAGGATAAACATCTTACATGACATAATTATAAAAGCATATACAGGCTGTCCATTTTCTATATCCGTATATGGGTTACTTTCTTAATATTAAAGATACAGAATCGGTTAAATGGACAAAGTTGCTTAGAAAATAGAGTAACGGTTGCTGCTAGTGTCACATTTGTTCGCCAGTGCAAGGTTTATAAGATATTCAAGAAGAATTGAAAACTTCCAAAAACTTCAACGTCAAGTATGTTCACAACCCCTAAAGATAAAATGAAGATGAAAACCGTTTTTAGTATAGTTTTTGATGTAGAATCTAATAATGTGATTTACACATCCATGGCACTCTTTATTTTGGAGATATAATACAAAATTGTATTTTTTTAAATGGAAGTCATATTTGCCATGGTGTCATTTAAATGCTTATTTTTTCTGATTTTATTGATATAACATTTGATATAGCTATCTCTTTTAGATTTTGATTTATAGTGAAATAAACAATTATTATTTCTATTACCTAATTCATATGTAGGCTTTGACTAACAAACACGGCAAACAAACACATGTAGATGTCAAAAATTAAAGGCTCAGTAAGTTAGACGAGTATCAAATAAGTCCTTTTGGTAGTTTTATTCAACAAATTCAGAAAATGTATAGCTACCAAGAAAATAATGATATGCTTTCTTGTTATTATGCTAACAAGCGAAATAGCATTGAAGCTAATGAAATATATCACCAACACTACATGGAAAAGAGGCAACCTAATAAGAGGTTATTTTCTAAGCAGGAAAATAGTTTAATATAATACGGAGCCTTCAGTACACCATGTACAGCAGAAAAGAAATTTAAACCGGAAGACGAGCAAAGGGTTTTAGCGTATGTAAATTACAAACCAAAAACATCCACACGCGAGATTTCAAGCTAATGCGCAGTTTCCACAGAAAAAAACTTGCCTAATTCTTAAACAAAATAAATACAAGCCGTTTAAATGCAGCATTAGTCAGACGTTGTATGCCCAATACCATGAAAGAAGATTATCATTTGCTAGATGGTTCTTGAGAGAAACACATAGTAATCCGCAGTTTTCTAGTACAACATTTTATTTACGCATGGAACGAAATTTACAAATACTGGCATATTTAATCCAAGCAACATCATTTATTGATCTCAAAATAATCCTCACCTTACTACCGAAAGGAGAGATCAACATGTCTTCTCCGTAAATGTGTGATGCGGCATTTTTCGTATAAAAATATTGGGGCCATATTTTTATGAAAACAACTTAAATGGTGAACGATATCTACACTTTATACATAATGCATTGGAAGACATGTTAGATGAAATACCAGTAAATTTGAAGCAAAATTTAAAATACATCCAGCACGATGGTGCGCCTGCCCATAATTGCCGAGCTGTGTGTAATTATCTTCCGGAGCGTTTTTCTAGCAAGATCCCGGACATTACACCTCTAGACTTTTTCTTATGGGGTGTCGTAAAAAATAAAGTATACATGAATAAACCTAACAACATCGAGGATTTAAAGATTAGTATTATGGCGTTGATTATTTTTCTAAACATTAGAACAATAATTCCTTATTTCACCGCAAATCAAAATCTAAAAGAAATAGCTATACTGAATGCTTGTATTATATCTTCAAAATAAAGAGTGTCATGGATTTTTAAATGACATTATTAGATTCTACATAAAAAACTGTACTTGGAACAGTTTTCACCTTTATTTTATCTTAAGGGGTTGTGAACATATTTGACGTTGAAGTTTTTGGAGGTTTTCAATTTTTATTGAATGTCTCGCAAACTTTGCACTGGGTAACAAATGTGACACTAGCATCAACTATAACTCTATTTCCTGAGCAACATTGTCCATTTAACCGATTTTGTATCTTTAATATTAAGAAAGTTACCCATATACGGAGATAGAAAATGGGCAGCCTGCATACATAGTCACTCGCAAAATTGAGCGTACACCAACCTAAAAATAAAAGCAACGTGGTTTTGTAAAAAAATATTTATATAACAAGAAATGCAAGTAATATTTCAATACATGTACAAATTCAACTACACGATTTTTGTCAACAAAAATAACATGCAATGATATTAACATCCCTATTATGAAAAACTGAAAATAAAGACATATTATGCTATCCCAAAATTAAGCGTACATCTAAGTTACATTTGCATCAGTACTTGGTACTGTAACCTTTGGCTTCAATAACAGCCTGTAGTCGTTGTGGCATAGAACCTACAAGCTGCTGTGTCACTGCCTGGGAAATATTTTCCTAAACTTTTATTATTTCATGTCGCAATACCGCCTTGTTGCTACGGTTAACACCCTTCATACGTTTCTTTACTTCAGCCTACAGGTGCTCAATCGGATTTAGATCAGGGGATTGAGGGGGAGTCTGCAGCAACCTTGGTACATTATATATTAACCACTGCCTGACTATACATGCGGTATGCTTAGGGTCATTGTCTTGCTGAAAATAATAGACCCGTGGCATACCGAGTTTTATAGCTGAAGCTCTCAGATTTTTCTTAAGTATGTCAAGATATTTTGTCTTGTCCATAATACCGTCAATGAATTCCAAATTTCCGGTACCTCCAGCTGCCATACAACCCCAAAATAGTATGAAACCACCTTCATGTTTGGCAGTGTGTTGAATGTGATTTTGGGATAATTCTGCTCGTGGCTGCCTCCATACCGTTTGCCAACCGTCGGAGTCAAATAAATTTATTTTTGATTCGTCTGAGAATATAACACTCCGCCAAAAACCTAGAGAATGATTTATATACTCCTTTGCAAATTCCAGACGCTTAACACGGTTTGTTTTAGATATTAAAGGCTTTCGCCGGCAATCTCGACCATTGTAACAGTACTTATGCAATACCCGACGAATAGTATCATTTGATACGCGTTTTCCAACGCTTGCCTCGACATCCGTAGCTAGTTTACGAACACTAATTTCGGATTAATCTTAATTTTTCTTATAATATATCGTTCAGTTTTAACATTCAATATGCGTTTTCTTCCACGACCACATTTATTTTGTAAAGTTCCTTCATATTTATATTTATTTATTATTTTTTTGGATTGTAGAATGTGTCCTTTCCACTAAATTACCAATCTCTCTTAGCGACCTTCCTTGAGAATATAATTTAATTATAAGTTCTCTGGTGGAAATGTCGGTTTGACGTCGTTTGTGATCCATGCTTCTTATCGTAACGAAAGTTGATTTTATACTGATCATACCTGATGATGATATAGTACAGTTACATAATACAAGGAGTTTACAGGAGTGTATTCTCTTATCTGAGGCACATACATACATACACATACATATAGATCCGGGGGAAGTACCCGTACGCTTAATTTTGCGGTACCATAATATGTCTTTATTTTCAGTTTTTCATAACAGGGATGTTAATACCATTGCATTTTATTTTTGTTGACAGTAATCGTGTAGTAGAATTTGTACATGTATAGAAATATTACTAGTATTTCTTGTTATATAAATATTTTGTTGCAAAACCACGCTGCTTTTATTTTTTGGTTGGTGTACGCTCAATTTTGCGAGTGACTCTATGTGGAAAAAAAACTTTTCCTTGATCCCCATATTTACCCACATTTGATTTTAATTTATTAAAATATTCAATTACAAAAACAAAACCAATTAATTTGTCAAACAATATACGTATATAAGGCTTCCATTCCATAATTTTTTTCTCACTCTCTCAAGAAGTTATTACTTCAATTTAACTTTACCCGAGTTATTGAGAGCTTTATCGTGTTTTTGACGGGTACAAATCGAAAAATAAAAAAGGAAAAATAGAAGATTCGCTAAGATTGCATACACACGTACCATTTTGAATTCCTTTTTCATTTCCCGCGTGATATCTATCGATCTCTTATGAACCTTCTTGATAGCGAACACGCGCCCCTTATAAATACCAATCTGCGTGAAAATGGTGGAATAGCGAAAGTCTGCGTCCGGATTGGAACTCAACGACACTTGACTAGTCCTTATTAGGGGGTGGATCGGCTGTAAAATAAAAAAGACGTAATTTAAAAGGGGAAAATTGAAAAAAAATTGCATCCAGTTCCCCATTTTTTTGCTTGGTCTAAGGAGATAAGATTTAAGTTCGATTCAGGACAAGGCTTTTATTGGAAGGCACGTTCGTTTACAATTTTCGAGATTTCTATTAGCGTGGCTTGAACCCCTAAAACTTTAATAAGAAGAAATACAGTTAGTAACTGATAGGACCGTTTCAATGCTTTGTTAACGAGTGTTCTGCTATAATAAAACAGATAATTCTTTGTAGGAATTTTGGGGTTGTTATGTTTAAAGTACTTGGCAATTTGTAAATAATACCTTGATGTGTTCCCATAAAATTATGCCAGAAATGACATACGCGTGGGTGTTCGAATTCGAAGAATTTTTGCGTTTTTCAAGAAATCTTCATATGAAAATGAAGGCTGGCACGGCCAGAGTGAGTGGAAGATAAACTTCTTCCGGGTTTGGACCGTGTCATATTAGAAATAGATGATCTTGCTCACAATTGTAAGTGGCTTTTTCTCGAGAAGAGAGAAGGAGGAAAGAGGAGAGAGAAACCGAAACAGAAGGGTATTCGTGGCGCTGACTGGTAGCTTAGATATCGCCTGGAGATTACGCCACGAATACGCTACTGGGCGTTAGATGTGTCTGGAGTTTTACGAAAGAATCATTCCAAGGTGAGGTCGACGATACAGCGTACCGAACGGGCAACAGGCACCTCTCCGTCGTACACTGTTGACGGGCTTGTATCCCGCAGCTGCTGTCTGTGCGTGAGAGGGTCTGTTGCTACACAATCCGTGGGCGTGTACGATTTCAAAGCCATTTAGAACGCATCCCTACCTTTCGCCATCAGTCGTGGCGGCTGCAATACATGAACTGGTAATTCTGATTAATCGATTTAAAGAAAATCGTGAAATCCCACTACTCGATTATTATGCGGACTTAATAAAAATGTCAACACTCACATTAAAAAATAAATAAATTAGAAACAAATCGGAAGTGATTGAGTAATTTAATCCTGGCTAAAGAGTGAGAAATGGTCCGGTATTTGTACTTCTCTACTTTGGAGAAGTTATTGATAAATGGGACGTGTACCTACTGTGACAAGAAAACAATAATACATATAATAAATATGGGAAATATATTAACGCTAGATCATGATACGCATGTCTAAAACAAATCATTGATAAACGTATTTACTGAAGAAGTACAACAAACATTGTAAATCCACTTCAACTGTTACTAATTGTAAGTAACTCACAATTAAGCATACATGACATTTTATCGAGATAAGAAAAATGTTAACACGTTTAATTAATATGAATGTTTGTCTAGCAGGTAACAAAGAAAGATGAAAATTGTTCATGGTTAGAAATAAAAAGTCCTAAATTTTTATTCATCCTACCAAAGTTTCTGAAATATCTGAACGAAGCATGCGCATATTAAAAACTAACAAAATAATTAAATCCAAACTGTCAGACTATAACTAGACATGACTGCACAATTCTTTGCATACATATATATGTTAAAAAGCAAGAGACAAGAAAATTAATTTTAAAAACACCGAAATCGTGCGTTATTTTTAGTCTTGCGTTTTCCTACCATTCGTAATAAAATAAATTACTTTTGGTCGATAAATGTGTAACGAAGCGGTGACGGGACAATCACTATTTCGCGCAAATCTACCGTAAATGCTCCAGAAACAGACCAAGGAGCCCGACTCGCCGATATCTGAATCTATAACATCGATGGGCCGATGTTTACGTGACGGCAGACACAGGCGCCGACTGGTGGCAAAAAATTGAAACGCGACAGTGTGATCTCATGGTAGAGTAAGGAAACACAAGCTCACGTGCCCACATGGTTCAAATTCTGCTCATACAGTTTTTACAAGCTCACATGCGCGTGCGCGAGTCGAAGCTGCAGTTGTTTTGAACTAACGCACACGAGTGAGTAACTCATGTACGTACACAATCCGCTCATGAGGTGGGTGGGTCACAAGTCGAATCGATGAACACCTTTATAGAAAATGTACAGGCCAAGAGCTAAGTAATCAACTCGAAACCATCAGAAATGGCCGAATTTCTGCTTTAACTGTTAGGAGAAGACTAAACGAAGCCAAATTTTCCGTAGAAGGCCTACTGCTGCACCGTTGCTTACCGCAGACTACAGATTATACAAATTAAGGTTCGCTAGGGATCAGGCTTAGGCTTAGTGGAGTATCGATGACTCGAAGAGAGTTTTGTCCTCGCTTACGATTGCACTTCCTAGGAAATCATTTCTTGATAGATCGAAAATGTTCTGGGAAGACGGAAGTACCGATTCCTCCGCGGACAATGAATACAGAATTCTACTTAATATTTAAATCATAGAGTGGCCACCTCGTCCAGACTTAAAATCCAATCGCATACATTTTGGATGAAAAAATCTGTCCCACGTTATATACCTGCCCCCATAAGTCTGCAAGAATTGGACATATCCATTGTGCCGTTCTCTTAGAATGGGAAAATATTCCCCAAGGAATCGTCCAGAACCTAATGAAAAGCTTATCCCAACTAATGTAACCAGTCATAAGAGCTCGAAGAGTTGTTACGAATTATTAGGGCTTATCAACTCTTTTTTTTTGAATTTGAGTTTTCGTCTTTCTCTTGTAACCAATCGCTAAATTTTGCTTAATTCATTCAATTTTAATTAAAAATAAATATTCTTCAATGAAGTACTACTCAATTACCTCCAAGTCCATTATCCGAATGCTAAAATGAATAATGATTGCAAAAAGAGGGAACATAGTAACAGTATTTGTAGTAGTGCGTTAATTTTGAACACAAAGCTATTTGTTACAATACCTAAAAAAGTTTGACGTTAATAAATATGCGGAATATGATAGATAGATTGAGAAATCATAATATCTAATCGATAATTATGCGGAAAAATGTTTTTACTTTACAAATATGTTGCGCGCACAGGGTTATGAGTTCAGATAGCGTCTAGAATGTTAGTAAACTTGAACGCTCGTGTTCGTAGAATGAAAGTCCTTGCGGTATCGCTCATGTGCACGAACGTTTACATTCGCACATTTTTAGCATACGCGCTCATGAGTAACTCATGAGTGAGCGTTTCCGTTCTCTGTCTCATGAGTATGTGCCCTCTTTTATGTGATATTAAGCAAGATATAGCTTAATTGGTGGATTTTGTTTAAATATATAGGTAAAAAATCTTCAATCCCATATGTTTTTCTATTCTAGTTTCTATTGAGGATAGGAATAATAATTTCTGAAATATGCATTTAAAATTGTTTACTGTTTGAAGTGGTAACGGTAACTTGATTTAGTTCTGCTATTTCAAACCATTTTTCCTATTATGTTATGGCGAAATATTCAGCTTAAATTTTTCTAAAAAAACCGGTAAATATCTTTTATTGGAATATTTCTAACAAAATCTTAGTGATAATCCTTCATTTCGGAAAAAACGTATTAAATTCAAAACGAAGTTCAGATCATAAAGGGATCACTCGGTCGCCTAAAAGATGAAAGTTGGGCATCCACATCACCAAGTGTAGGGGAACGGGGTAAACGGAAGAAAAAGATATATTGTTAAAATAATATGGATTATAGAGCTTTATTTTAGCTCCTAATTCATTAAGCCTGGAATATCTTGTGTTTTACTGAGGAAACTTTAGGCATCTCATTATAACGGAGACACAGTAGTTGGTAAGTTCGGGTACAATTAATTTTAATAGCTCGGTTGTTATGTTTGAGTTTAGTAGAGAGTTTAAACAAATACACGCTTTGCATCATAAACAGAGAAACGGTGCACCATTGAGGAGAAGTTAAGTGAATAATGGTAAAAGGCTTCGGAGGTGAAGAAGTAAGAAATATTATACAGAATAGCCCGAAATAAACAGTACTGGATTTATAATTCTTTTAGTTTTTAAATCATGAAATGATTTTGGCCTGAAAATGTCCCCGAAGAAATTGACGAACTGCGGCATCAGTATGACAAGTTGCGTGGTCTCGAAATGCCAAATTACGTGCACGACAGAATCGGATCAGGGATAAGGCGTGTTAAAATTAACGTTTACTTGAGAGGTCTATGCTATCTAACGTGGGTATGACAGCGCGCGCATAGAGACACCGCCAACTTAGTTTCAGTACTGTTTATTTCGGGCAATACTGTGTTTATATTTCTAATGGAACGGTACAATTTAAAATACTTTTATTCAAATACCATAAAAATTTGAAATGTCGGTGCAGTTTTGGCAAGGTTTTAAGTTAATGTTGTTAAATTGTCATTTATATATTGTAAGTAGGACTTGTAGGCGGGTAATAAAGTGGAGAGAAAGCATATGGTAAAAAGACACGAGCTAACAAGGGGGACGTCAGTTTTGACAGTACGTCAAAACTAAATTAAAATAAGTCAGTCCGGTGACATTACTGACTGGGATAATTCTCAGGAGACGAGATGTCAATTTTGACAAAGAAAAGAAGATCAGTCAATTCTTGACCTGGCTGGGGGTGTTACTGAGTTTAGAGAGTCAAGTGACATTAGTCGACTAGACTGGTTGCGTTATTTAAGTAAAAGTCGTTATCGACCCCGCAACTCCGTAATAAGTCATTAATCCAAAGATATCTGTTCGTGAGTCGGCCAATAAAGAGAGCGAAGACCAGGAAGCGATCAAGGCAGGTTGGCTGTTTTAAACCCCCACTCCCCATCGAACCTGGTAGCTTGAGAAGTATAAATATAGTACTTATGTTCCACAGACCATTTTCGAAATGAAATTTATTGTAAGAGTACCGTTACACATTTACGCAAGAAATGTTGGTATGTATATAAAATACAAGCTGCGCCAAAAAGGATTAAAATTCAATTTCATAAACATTTATAGGAATTCCCTTTTTTTAATCACTGGATAAATTATACTTGCACATTTCTACCCAGAATAATATTATTACTAGCACTTAATTCTACGCCAAATATTTACATGTCTGGCTTGCATCTATGCTTGTAAAAGCTTTTCAAAATAAACGCGTAATTTTTGATTCGAGTAGCTATCACACACACTTTCGATAGCATCGAAAGCAAATACTAAACGTATGTACGTGTGTATTTGCACAAATAAACAGTTCACACATGCCAAGTACGCGTTAGATGAGTCTCTATCGATAACGAAAAGCGTCGATTTCCGATCGATGGAATTAGATTAAATTCGAGAACGTAAAACGAAATTTCCTTTCTCTTCATGGGATTAATTTTGCGGGGATTTCATCTACTTTTGTTACTGAAAAACGCATTTATTATTCAATCAATTTAGTCGAATGCAATAACTTCTGATATTTAATCTAAACTTCAGGAAGTGTAATAAACTTGATATATAAATTGTGTATACCAGATCATATTTCGTTTAGTACATGTACATATAAGATAGAAGCCGCACAAAACTTCACGGTGAAAATCTAGCATTATTACATACTTTTTTCAATTATTTTATAAGTAAGAAGATTCCAAAAAATTGAGAAAAAAAGATTTAATTCATAATCTCAAACATTATAAACACAGGATATTTATGGGTAAAAGAATGTTATAAATATGCGCATAATCACCATAGGCATGTGCTTTTTTTTTCAAGAAATATATTGAAAACAGTTTTTAGGATACATGCATATTTATACGCTTTATCTTTAAACCAGACGAACATATATTTGTGAATAGCGATAATAATAATACAATATAAAAACTTCTAAGGTTCATTGGAAGTATTATTTTTAACATTCAGAAAAATTCAGCGTATATCATATACCATTTTAAAATATCAAAAGTGTCTAAAAAGAAACAATGCGACAAAATGCCGTAATAGGCCCATGGTCTATTATAGGAATGACTATACCAACCAAAAGCAATGAAGGTAACTGTATTACCGATCTCTACTACAGCCGTCTGGTTGATTGGAACCGTGACCTCTCTTCCCTAGATGGCGCTTGTCTTGACTCAGAACCACGATCTGTATGAGTTGCAATAAAGTCTGCGACGTATCAGCGATGCATGTGCAGATTCATCTATCCGAATAGATGTTGAAGACAGAATCTCAAGCCCATCTTTAATAAACCACCTTCATTCATTTTTGCTTGGTATAGGCCTATAATGGCATTTTTTTTGTTTGCTATTATACCAGTTAATACTTATGCTTCTCTAGATTTTGAACGGAAGAATGTTGTCTTCTATCTGTCAATATATATTTATACTGACGCGAGTGGTGCGTATTTTGATACGGCAAATCATAATCTAAGCAAATCTAAAGCATTATCATTATTAGTGGCATTTTTTTTGGTAAAATTCTTGCTACTACCGTTAACATTCAAAATTGATTCATAAACTTGAATGCAGAGCTGTGTTTTAATAAAAATGTTTACGTTTATAATTAAAGAATTAAGCAATGGAACCTGGTATTTAATTATGTCGGGCATCCTACAATCCTTTTTGTAAACAAAAACTGTTTGATCCTGCTTTAGTCATGAATGCCGCTGCGTCGATGATCGAGAGAAGTATATTATCAGTTGGCAGGTTATATCTGGGACAAAGGGCGTCGTTAAGCTTTTATTAAGGAAGCCAACAATGGCTTTTCAAAGGAAATTTTGGTAAAATATTTTGATTTAGAACACCAACTAGTAAACTTTCAATATACCGATCACTTAGTATCAGCTGCTTCATCAACAATAATCTAAAATCTTCAAGATCGCTTTTTATTTTCTACAAATATAATAAATGTGCTAAAAATGTAAGCTTAAAGAAAAATAATATTGACGTTTATATTATTATAACTAGAAATATATACCGAACCTTAATTAATTTTATACAAAATAAATAACATTTCCTTACCGTTTATCCCGTATTTCAAATGTTGATTGAACGTATTCCGATTATTAGATTTATGTTCTTAACAATAAAAAATATGTTTTGTATAAAATCCGAACTCCAATTATAATATTGCATTTCATAGTTTATAACGGAAATAAATCTTTAGTTAAAATCCTGACTATCGTGTGGCGGTTTTAGATTGAGATCGTAGAAATACTTGTCACTAAATCCTCTGTATATAATTGCGCGTATATCTAGGAAGCGATGTATGTTTCATATGTAATTCAAGCGGGAGTGGTTGGAGAAAAAACAAATTGCCTAAACGGTAATCATAACCTACCCTGCTTATTTTCGTTCCCAACGAGTTTGAGTTTACGTCATCGCTCATTTGTATGTCGCGGAAATCGACCTTCCACAATAGGCTGTCTAATTCCTGTTCGTACTTCCAACTTCGATACAAAGCCGTTGTTATCATTAGCGTTATTAGTACTATGCCGCCCACTATGCCACTAACAATTTCCACTATGTAGGCTAGAACAAAAGACGAAACATTTCAGGTTACGATCTCATTAAGTATATCGATTTTAAATGACAGATTAACGAGCAGCAACTTTAGTTTTGATGTCTTCATCTAGCTAAATATTTTCAAATAAGTATTGTACAATATTTAAACTTATCATAGACTCATTCATGTATATATCGTCAATTACTAGAAATACACAGTATCATATATTGTAAGAAAATTAATTTAATAACGTAATAAGTTTTTTCTTTTGATCGGAATAACATTAGATTAATTAACTTTTTACGATTGTTATTTAAACAAATAATCATACTCGTTTTATAAACGCAAAATACTATATAAAACGAGGATATAGATATTTGTAGCAAACCAACATTTGTCCGGAAGTACAAACTCTCGTACTTCGATAAGGTAATGGTTTACTCCAGCCACTAAAAAAAAGGCGTCAAAAAAAATCAGCACAGCGGGAAATACATGCTGTGTTTCCATTGACGTTCCTAAAGTGTTAGGAAATAAATACAGTACATAGATTTTCACTGTTCAGATCCAAGTTGGTAACAACTGTTGCACTGCAAGTCGAAACATACAACTTCTGCGTATGTAGTGCATGCACATATGTAATTTTGTAGAATTCACCAAGGTTCTGTTGAGATTACGGATTAGAAACACATCAACAGGGTAGACCACTTAAGTGGTAAGAGCAAATATGACAGAAATGAAACAAATATTTAAAATTCTGGTGAGGTAAAGTTGTTATGTAATAAGAAATCTGAATTTGGTCAGTTGTTACGTTATAACCTAGTAGTCAAACTTCATTTCATTAATTTGCCCTATGATAAAACAGAAATTGAATCAACGTTATGTGAACACATAAATGGTTGCGTTTATTCGAATTGAGAAACTATTTGGCAATATTTGTCACATTTATTATTTAGTGCACCAAGAAATAAGAAGATAGGAGCCTATATAAGATAAACACACTCAAAATAAGAGGAACGCGTGGGTTGATAAGCGGTTAATTGCAATAGGAATAACAATTCCGGAAAATTTTACCACATAATCAGAATTAACTGCAAAAGAACTGGAATTAAGGTGAGAAGTTTTAATGATATGGATGGAAGACTGGTAAACGAAGATGGAATTAAGCAAATTTGGGCGAATGGCTCCACCCTTACATGATAGAAATAATGAACTTGATAGCTGCCATTACAATGGAGATGTACACACGGGGACTTCTGATTGTGACATTACTGAACCGTCGCTTGAAGAAGTTGTTGTAATGGTACAGAAAATAAAATATAATAAAGCATCTCGAAGTGATAAACATACTGAGCGAATTTAAACTCTAATTTAAAGAAAACCGGCATCCTGGTAAACAAACATACACTAGTATTTGTTAATGTGGGTGACTTAACTATTGCAAGTAGATGAAAGAAGGAACTGGTGCAAAAACTTAGTATTATAGAGCAACATGCTGGAGACCTGGGGTTGACTACTAACGAACAAAAAGCAAAATATTCAAGATCACTTAAGAAACACACATGTAAAGGATAGTTGGAAGTGCGAAGACCAATTTTTGAAGAGATCGAAAAGTATAATTTCTTAGGACTGACTACTCCAGGATTTAGGTATTTGCAATCTGTAGTGGGCGAGAGAATCTTGAATGGGTATAAAGCATACGATATCCATAAAAAACAGCTGCACACATCATGGAAACTATAGCGATTCAGAAGATGGAAAGAGAGGAATTGAGAAGGTTCGGGCAAAAAATTGTGAGGACTATCAAGAAAGAAATAACAAAAACTTGTTGCGAAGGAGAACAAGTGACGAAGTGGAGGAAGGTCTGGGTGGGGACGATGTTGTTCGTCTTAGAGTAATCCGAAGGCTGATATGATTTGGTCGCATTATGCGTAGCGAAATATCAAGAGCTATTAGAAAAAATACCGATAGGGAACCACTGGCCCGAGGATATAGAGGTAGACAAAAGTCATATCTGGACACAGGATGTGCTCGCGGATTTACAACAAATGGAAGCAATGGATTGGAAAGATCGACGTCAGAACAGGAAGGGCTGTAATTTGGTGGTTCAGAGGGCCAAAGACAAGCGAGAGCATGAGGGCCGATCCTTCTTATTTACAAAATCAAACATCCACATTATGTACAATAATCCACAAGGGTTACTGTGGAAGTGCAGGGTCTCAAGCTGTCTTTAATTGTTATCAGCACATATAAGAAAGCAAACAAAAATATACATATATTTTCGTATTCCTTCTTCTTTTAATTTGCTTATTAATATCCTGAGCTGTGGAATTGTATCTACTTTATGAATGATTTGTTCCTGTGATAAGTCATCCACCCTGTCTATGTTTAAAAACGAAAAATTACAAAAAAAATATGATTGTCATTATCAAATATAGGTTTCAGTATGCTGCAGAAATATTCAGTTCTACATACGCATAATCCACACAAAATTATTTAAGCTGAAAACTTACAAACGCACTTTTCTCCTCTGAATCCACACTGGGGTACAGCAATTGGTGGTCTGCCCAATACCCAATCGATTTCATCAGTCAATTTTAGTACCTAAAATTAAATTATACATTGTGTTTCAACAAAAATATTATTTATCAGAGTTTGTAGAATATATAGAATGTTTATAGAATATTTTTAAAATTATTACTATACGAATATAAGACCTTAAAAAATACTATAAATACGTATGTATATGTATATCCCCGTAACAAAATGACAACATGACGTCAGTGTTATGTATATAAACAAGCATTTATAAATTGCGTAGTTCTCATGTTATGTTATGTTCACATTTTGTACTCTTGTTATAGTCACTAAAAATGAGTAGAAATGCACTGTGCACTACTCGACATTAATAAATAATAATATGATTGTACTTACATAACATTGACGTCATAATCGTGTGAGAAAGCATTTGGGATCGCGTGATTTTCATATGAATTTTTGGGTAATTTAATTCTTAATTACCTGTGGTTAGAAAAGGTACAGTGCAACAACATTCTTAGAATATATATGGCGCAAAAGGGAAGACCGGCAGGAGTAAACATAGGTCGTCCATTTTGATGACCGTTTTGCTTACCTATCATACGGATATGTTTAATCTTGCCTACACACCATTGTATTTACTAACACTATAAAATAGGTACTTAATTCATATGTTTATCGTTCCTTTCGGGTAATTTAATAAATATTATTATTAATCATTAAAAAAGAAGAACAATGAAATACTTAGTAAGTCAGGGTAATCATCAAAACGGCGTCTTTTTCTATCCTTTTTTACCACACACCTCGAGCATATATATTCTAAGTACGTGAGTGCAACTCGTCACCAGTCCAAATCACCGATAAAATAAACCAGCCAACTTATAACCTGAAGTTAGGTATAGGCCTCGCAACGAAACAGACGACATTTGACAGAGACAATGTTAAAATCATACCAACACAACCAAATACAACTTCATATTCGGCGAATGCATAGTAATGCCAAATCTAGTGACGTTTCGTCCGCGTAAGATTATGTCAATTGGTGTTGCCATTTACATAGATAAGGTAAATTGTCAACGCATTTACGTGACATTTATTATTTTGACGTTCTACTTAGTGCTAGTAGTTTTCGTATTTTTTTAACCATAGCCTATCTGTATAGCTGTCAAACCATATGATATGCTATGCAATGTGTGGCAACTATGTCACGAAACAACGAAATGTCAAAAGTCGGTTGTTTAATTGCGAGAACTATAGTTTTAAGATCATCCTCAAGAGATAGGTGAACTAATCTCTAGCCTAGATAATGCGATTAAGCATTCCAACGTTTTTTTACCATTACTCTTTTACAAGCTCTATTACCGGTACAGCCTGGTATATGCATACATTAAAATACAAAGCATGAATAGTCCCGCTGTTGTGAAAACACGAAGGATCAAGGACGCTGAATTGTTCTTGCAAGGAAAGATGTGTCAGCAAGAAGACGGTAAAATATCAGGTTATGAATTTGTGAAACTTGTACCGCATAGATAGAAAATTTCAGCGTAAACTGATCTGTTTGTAAATTTTAATATATTTTTAAAAATCATGCCATGTATATTTTTCTATATTTGTGAAGGAACAGTAAATAATCATTATTTAATGCCTTATTTTTTATATTTTTTTAAATGATTCATCATTCATGGAGAATTCAATTTCTTAAGGAAATCAAGTTTCGTGTCATATCACCAAAGGAGTAGAATTTTAATGAAATTGAATCTTTCCCTTTAAGATAGAATCTTTTAGTTCCGGTTTAGTGTATTTTATACGTCACTAAAATAATTACTATATATTTATTTAAATCGCTGAATTACATATTTTTCTAATTACAAGACACTGCTTCTTTCATCAGGAAAAATATTTTCTCCTTATACATCTTCAAAATATCATCCACGCAATGACCGGCAAGTTCCCTTAACATTACAGTGCTCGAATGTCCGTGCTTATGGACTTCAATTGCTTGCAAAAGGATCTTCTTCAAAGGTGGCACCATATCCGTGATAACATTTCTATAACAAGTTACGAGTTGGAGTTTAGGACTAACGGCGCATTCCCTCAGCGAGTCCAAAAATGCTTGACCGTCCTCCAACGCAGACGTTGTCGCATTCGAAACCTTCTGAATGATATTTTTTGCGTCCTCTGCCGTAGAAATACCGCAATTCCTTATTAGCAAAAGACCTTCTTCGGTATTTTTCTGTATGGTAGCTTTCTTTTTGTTAGAACAACGCGTGTCGTTTGCATTATTCAATCCTGGATATTAAAAATGGGAAAATATGTCTTGATGACAAACTTGCTGGTAATACTTACTAGCGATAGCCAAATCTTGTGCTGTAACTAAATGTTCTTGACTCCTTTTAATATTTCTCTCGGCGTCTTCGACTATTGACGTGACCGTAAAGTTTCCTTCGCTTCTGATAAGTTCTGTGATACTTTCGAATACCTCTTGAATATTAGTTAGGAGATTTACCTGTTCTTCTTGTGTCGGTATTCCTATGCCCTTAATACATAAGCTAGTCTATGAAAAAAAGGTTATTGTGAATATCAAAATTTACCAAATAAAGATATCGGTAACAAAATTCATTGAAAAGCAATACTCTTTTAATTATGTTATACAGAAGTCTACTATATAGAACTTACCTGCCACAAACAAAATAACGTTAAAGTTGTTGCTAATAATTTTAACATGATAACCACCTTTTATGTCAGTAATGATAGCAGATTGGACTACTTTATAATTCGATATAAGACTGCGATCTAGCAATAATTACACGAAGTATTCGTACACAACAACCTCTTAAATATAAGTATGTTACCCAGTCATCAAAAATGAGCGTAATGCATTTCCAATGACACAGCAATATTAAATTTCTTTGGTTAAATTGCTGTTTATAAACAAAAAGAATATTGACGCAATCTAATATTAAAGCAATTATTTGATTTTTTTTGTGTACATTTTAATCAAAATTAAGATAGATATATTCAACAGAATAAAGCAATGTATATAAAAATATTAACTTCTACTTCACCAACATTTATTATATTCCATTTTGATTTCGCCAAACTTGACGATTCTCCGCTTGTATACCAATTGGTAAAGTTGCTCAATTTGCGCCAACAGCCAGCGGCGGGTACATAAAATAAATGGTCAAAAATAAATTGTAATATGTACTCAAATACTTACCGTATTAATCTGTAATGGGTGAGGTGTGACTTTTGTCACGTCAAGTGTGAGGTGGAGTCCCTCAGACTCTCGAGTAGGTTTTTTTTTGAATACGAATCAGTATCTGTTTTATTTCAATATTTTGCCATAATCTGGTGTCTATTTAAACTATTTATGTTTAGTTAGCTATAAATTTTAATATAACCATCAAAATATGATGAAAAATCCCAGATGTGTGAAAAACAACGGCAATATTTTGAAATATAAAAAAATAACGTTTTATTTTGCAAAAAATATGGATTTTTTTTGATATTAAGAAGGAACAAAATAAATAGTCAAACGCAATAACAAATGATATCATTGTTAAATAAAAGAATGACATTCTTTCAAAAATACATACTTATATGCAAAAACAAAATTCAGTTTCACTCGTAATTTCGCCATAATATAACTGCAAGATAAACATATTGGTTTTTTGCATCCTGTGCATAAAAATGACATTTTTCTATGGATCTTGGATTGGCACAAATGACAATACTTCCGAACATCCAATTTATCTTGATATGGAATTGGGGTATCTATTCGAAGAATGCCGTGTGCACTGAATTTCTAACGTCAGTGCTGATTTTTGTGTTTTCAAATCTTTCTTGCATATAGGGAATAGTTAGTTCTTTAGCTAGCTGTTTCATAAACAGAAATCTAGGCAAATGACAGATTTATTTTTCTTCGGAACGTGGGAAACGAATGTCATAATTTTGGTAAAACCATATAGAGTCGAATCAACATGGCTCTTCTTATTTTCCAAAAAATCTGGTGGTATCTCTCGTGTTGACTTCCGTAACGTACCGACATAAGTCAAACCATTTGATTGGAATCTACATTAACAGTGAGGTGGAGTCATCGAGACTTCTGACGTACAAAAACACAAGCATACTAACACACGTTTCATGTAGAACTGCAACCACCGTGGCAAACAAGACTCATGTATCCGAACTAAAGGTACATAGGCCTTCGTTTTTGCCACCTAATACACAAGGTAGTTATAGCGAACAAAATAAGTGCAGGAGTCTGATAGACTCAACCTCACCGGTCACGGGTTAAGAGTCTTCCGTGAAGCTACACATTGAATTTTAACGCCATCATAATTTAGGTTTGACATTTCTGTTACAAATTGTATTTGTTGTTTTCACGACGTAGACGACATTTTTAAAACAAACGTAGAACCACGAAATAGTTTTTACCGCAATGTACATGTAAACACAACAGATTTCGTTGAGACCCGCAGTTGTACTGAATCTACGCCACTGTCCGTTGGCGCTAATGAGCAACTCGAACTATTTGACTACTTGAAACTTTGATCAAGGTGTAATATGACCGGCAAAAGTTGTCCACTTTATCATTGCTTTTTACAAATCACACTAGCTTTGACCTAAAACAAGAAAAGAACAGCAGAAATGATTTTAAAGAAATTTAAATATCTCTCTATTACAATTGACCAGTAAAACAACTTGACAAAAGACATCCGCAAATATTTGATGTCTGTAAGATAGGGTGATACTAGAGCTTAAAAACATTTTAAATTACGAAGAGAAATTGAATGTTGGATCTGTAAAAGTTGTAATTAATGTTCGTATTGGGACCTCATGCGAATCGAAGACCACACTTTTAAATTTAATTAATCAATCAATAAACTTAGTTTCAATCACTAATTTTACGTGCTTTGGTAACTTTCATTCAGTATTAGGAATATTTTTATAAATTCTAATGAAACAAAATTTATAAACAAATGCAAAATCATCAATTTGCAAAATGCATGTAAATTAATTTATTATTAGTATAAGACATATGTTGAAATAATAGATGTAACAAAGGTTTTCTTTATATATCGTATAACTTAAAGATTATACAGTGCGCGCCTAAAGTATTTAGTAAAAGCGAAATCATTTTTTTAAATTCTCGAACAGGTTGATTTTCTTTGATAAAAAATACACATTTTCAACCATCATTTGTTTTCGAGTAATGACGTAATCAACTTTTATTAATGGTAAGCCTCTATTTTTTACTTTATTTTGAGAAATCTCTTCATTGTCGAACCGACAGTATAATAGTGTTGCTACCTCACATAAGAAATTTTTCGAGTAAATGAAAATTGAATGTTAGAAAACGTAAATTTTATTGTTAACAAAAGAACAAAAGCTCAATTGCCAAGCAAATATAATCATTAAATTAAGTGTTCAAAGTCATACACCTTGATAATACGCAGGTCTGTGTAGAAATTCTTCTTGTACATCTTGAATCATTTCCCGGTTAATAATGCGCATTTCATCTCTAATGCAATGTTGCAATTCAGCTAAATCTTGTGGTCTGTTGACATAGACCTTGGGCTTAATCGCGTTACTCCATAAAAATGATCAAGGGGTGTAAGATCTGGAGATCTCGCAGGTCCCCGCCTGCCAATCCACTTTCTAGGAAAGCAGTTGTCCATAGAATCTCGAACAGGGCGTGCATAGTGCGATGGTGTGAAATCTTGCTGAAACCGTATTATCTGGAAAATCAGGATCATCGTCATTTGGAAAAATTGCTGCAAGCTCCGGGAGAGGGTCATTTTGTAAAAACTCTAAATATTTTTCTCCTGTGAGGGTTCTTTCACTGTGTGCCTCAAGCAGCCAATGAGAATTTACCCCACTCCAATACCTGCAACTTTGACGGTTCACTGAGAGATTGACACAAGACCTGGCTTCATCTGGAAAAAATATTTAGCGGTACAAACGTCGATTTGCTTGACACAAATTCGTCATAGTTTCACAAAACTGTAGTCGCCGGTCTTCGTTGATTTTCTGCACAAATTGAATCTTGCATGGATGATATTTTTCCTTCCTCATGATAGGTACCACTATAGTCTGACTAACTTCATTTTTAGTGCAAACAATCGCGACGTATTATGAGGATTCTCTTCCATACTTAACAAAATGTTCAGTTTCTGATCTTCAATAACTTTTGGACCTCCAGCTTTTGGAATATCCGGAACATCACTAGTTTCTCTAAATTTAGCAGTTATCTTACTATTAATATATCCCACAAAGCCGTATACACAACTAAAAATCAAAATTTGGAACTTTTAAATAAATGCAAAAAGAAACTGACATTCTGGGGAATCCCAGTTTCTACAACTGTCCGGGAATGTCTTAAAAGGGAGTCGATGACGTCATTACTCAAATCAAATGATAATTGACAATCGACTTTGTGAAAATGTGTATTTTTACAAAAAAAATTATTTTAGTTTTCCTGAGTTCAGTCTTTACTTTAGGCGCGCATTGTATTTGTTATAAACTGTGTATTTAATAGCAGGCTACATACTCTATAAATGATGCAGTTACCAAAATTTCGTTCAAACTAGAATATATGTATAAAGCAAGTGGTAAATACACATATATTTTTTTCACTACAAGAACTTTATTTGTGTTTACCTAGGATAGCTCTGATGGACTTTAGAGTTTGCTACTGCTATACAAATATTTATTCCAAGGAACATCTTACAACAGAACATAATGTGAGAGGAAATATTATGTATACTCTGACGATTTTCCGTTTGACAACTAAGAAAGATTATCTGATTACATTTATCGCAAGCACTCTGAAATGCTGGGGTTGTATTTACATGTTTTTGAATAAATATAGCGTGTTATTTAAAAAATTAGCTATATTGTTACATCAATAGACTATTAAGTCGTAAAACAGAAACTCTTTATATCTTTAGACAGACTATACCTGGAAATACAACTCTACAACGTCAAAGGTGTGGAAATATACGACAATAACTGGTACTCGACATGCATTTGCTAATGGACTGTCACTTGGCTTACACGATCCTTCTTGAAAGGAAAAACGTCTGATTCTCCTTCATATTGGTAGTGAAACTGGCTTTGCTGATAATGCTCTTGCGCTGTTTGAATCCAAAAAGACTGGTGACTACCATAGAGATAGACCACACGAATCCCATTTATATATTTAACAGGAATTTCGCGGTGGAAATGACGGATCGGGAAAAAGCTGGGGAGAAAACAGCGTACAGTGACATGCTCCGGAAGCTGGCCTGATTTACACACGGGTGAAAGACGGGTTTGGAGCTGGAATATACAGTGAGGTGAAAGTTACGAAAATCACCATCCCACTAGGAAAATACAGCACTGTGGCACAAGCAGAGCTGTACGCTATATTGCATTGCGCAATTGAAAATAATAAAGTTACTTTGTTGTGGGTGCCTCAACATTCGGGAATCATAGGCAATGAGAAGGCCAATGAGCTAGCAAATAAAGGATCGTCGTCTTCATACGCGGGTCCAGAAGCTGCGCTGGGAAAAACACAGTACGAGGACAGATACGAAAATGGGTCTAAGAACAAAACAAGGAATACAGGAAAAATACAACCAGGCAAAATCATGGCAAAACCTTTATTAAGGAGCTATTTGAAAAGAAGGCTGACGAACTACTAAATCTTAGTAGGAATCACCTTCGTACAGTAATAGGTCTTCTGACAGGACACTGTGCACCTACAGAAAATGGTGCGGTTGATATTGAGGACCCAAGCTGTAGACTGTGTGAAGGGACTACAGAGACTGCATACCACATCCTATGTGAATGCAACGCCTTAGACCCTAGAAGACAGGCAATCTTTGGGAAACCAAAAATGAACCCAGAGAACTATATAGACCAACTGGCCAAAGACTTGTACAGATTGGTACAGAGCACAAGGATTTCGGAATGGGTGGAATAGGAAATGGGTACAAAAATGCGAGACAAATACAAAAAGCCAAGCGGCTGAAGTGTTTCCGAAGACTCGTATCAGACGGCTCCCATTAGAAAAAAAAACATAGAGATATTAACAGTGAAGCTTTCACTGAGTGAATGAAAAATATATTGCCAAATCTTGAACCAGGATCTATCATTATTGTAGGTTAGGTATAGGATACGGTGGCTTAAAATAGATATAATAGTATTTATATTCATAGGTTCCCCTAGAATAAATTGTATGGCAAGTATACACAAATTCAAAACTAATGCAAGATCTTAATTGTCAGGTTCTAAAATTGGAAGTATAGGTGTAGCTCACTCACTGAACTCAACTGGCGTTAACACTCCTAAACTAACTAATCTGTTTATTTCATTATCAACTTTATCAATTAGAGAATGAGGAACCGGTCTTGGTTTAAGACATTTTGGTTTCGCTCCTTCTTTAAGTTTCAAATGAATTTTTGATTTAGTAAAAGTACCTAAATTATCGCTAAATACATTGGCATATTTCCCTTGTAAATACTGTTCCATGTTTGTGACATAACTTAAACTACGAAAACCAATATCGAATTCATTCAAAAAATTCCAAGCGAACCCCCATTTTTAATGACATAAAAAACTAAAACTCTTCCCTTATTCTCAAACTTAACTGTAACCTCAATTTTTCCTAAAGGTCTTATTTTATTACCCACATAACTAATTAAATTTGTATTACTAGGAATTAATTTAATATTTTTGAAATGTTTTGAATAAAATTCGTGAGACATTACACAATAAGCCGATCCAAAATCGAACTCCACTTGCAGGGCTATCTCATTTAATTTAATAGGCTCTAAATCATTGGACTAAACACCATAATGCTTTTCTTATTTTACTTAACGTGTTAACACTACACTATGATACTACGGACTATATCTAGTAAATTACGAAGTGGGAGAGCGTGTGTTTGTCAAGCGTAGAACGGTTTTTTACAAGATGCCCGCACAAGAAATAACGCACGGACGAAACAACACTTATGCCTCTACATTGGCATACAGAAGTTCTTGTCATACATTACAGAATCCATAATTTAAAAAAAATGTTTTCGTATATTAACCAGGTTTTACATATATTTACATATAGTTAATGACATTGCTAAGCCATTGGTAATTTATAGGAATTACTCAGAATGGGATCATATTGAATAAGTTTAAATTTGCCGGTATGTCTGCTGTCTATGTTGCTCCTGTGTTGCGTCCTTTTACTAATTAATAGCATTCATACCTACGTGGCAAATGCACATTTGCACAAATTAAAATTTATGAATTACTCATTAAAAGACATAAAAATTTATATTTGGACTCACATAATTATTTAGTAATAAACAGGATAACATCTTTTCATTTTCCTACAAAATTTAAAGTTAATTACTCTCTTAGTTTCATTGTGTATATAAAGCGTTTCCTTCGTCATACAAAAAGGATATTAAAACAGCACTTTTAATCTGATATGCGTTATTTTATGCTCCATCAATTTAATTAATTATATTTTGCCGTCGACGTGTAAATTACATGGAAAGGCATTTAACACCGTTTTACATTAAAAATAAGAGGCGATCCATTTGATGTCACATCAAGTACATTTTAAAATTTTCTTCTTTTAAACTGAATGGTACTCTCATGGTATGTTTCCCCCTTATGTACAAAAGAATAACCTGATAAAACTTTTTCTTTCGTTTAATAATTTTGATTAATTATTGAAGCATCCGCTATTGCAAGGTTTCACTGTATGCGTTTGGCAAAATGGTGATACTGTACAAGATATATATATATAGATGAATTAGAAAAAAATTACGAGCTACGATTTGTTATATAACTTCTACCGATATTGTAAACTTTTTAATCGATATTATATTTTTTCTCTGATGGATATCACAAGTATTTCTTTCGCAAGTTTTTGCGTGTTCTGCCTTCGGATACGGCAAACATAAAATATGTATTAAATTAAACTTTTCCTTTTCACAAATTATAAGTTTAATAATTTTGTTTATTTATTGAGATGTCCATCACTACAAAGTATCACTGTATATACTTTCGTATATCTTTTGGCAAAATGGTTATACTGAAGTAGATATTTAATGAATTAAAAATGAAGACAAGACGTATTGAGCTGTATCTATACTTGACAGGTGTTAAGATTAGGAAATATAAAAGATTTGATTGACGAGGGTACAATTTCCAATATAACTTTGAACATCGTCCAATACTATAAATTTTCCAATCGATATGACATTTATTCCTCAACAGATCTGTAATCTCAAGTGTTACAAGTTTTACCACTTTGTAAATGATAAATCCCCAAATCACAATGAAAACTATTGAGACATAATTTAAATGTATTTATTCCTATAGCACCCTACGATTAAATCAATGGCATATTCTGGGATTCCAGCCCAGTATCTTCGTTGGGTTACGACTGTCGCGACGACGATTAGAATTCTGATTTAATACCGACGACAAGGGTTTCGGACGACAGATGTCGATGTTTAATAATTTTCGCAGCACGAATTCACTCGGATTCGCTAAAATGATTCATAAAATTCCCGAGCACGTCGGGTGGAAAATTAAATCTCTGTTTTATGATTAATAACTCTAATATTTCTACGTATGCAGTAGTAACGCGCATAGAGCAAACACTATACACACGAAAACTGTGCTTTTACTGATTAATTTTTAATTTTTAGTCTATTAAAAATGGATATTTATACATTACAAAAGAAATAAGAAAATTGTATCATTAGGGACACTAAAAAAATTGTAGAATTTTTATAATTATAATAAGTTGGGGTACCGCTTTGTAGATAGAGTAGACAACGATCTGAGCCTATGCTAAATTAAAAGTGATGAAAAGTCTCTATCTATTGACTCCAGCGTTATGGTTACTCATGAGTAATGCTTGAGTCAATAAGTTGGCGCGCGTTTTAGTGTGGGTAGTTATTCTCTTTTATATGTGGAACTACGATCAGCTCAATTTGAAATTTTGTGTTGTAAACATCAAGAAAGAGTTAGTGAAAAAAAAAATCAACAGTACACAAACAGATCTGGATTAATATTAGCGAATTAAAGATTGGTAAATGAGAATATTACATTCGGTGAAACGAGAGGCATTGTAGCGAATAATGCCCGGGCCGCGTTTATGCGAAGTAGAATTTTTTCTGCTGACATCAGCCACTTTTTTTTATTAGTGTATGGTCTTTCATTAAAATTAGTCTTTATTTCTCTTTATAATTTCCAAATATCTGTTATTTGAATTTTTATTTACCCACTTATTTTTTGTATGGGTCTGTATTTTTCAAATTTACATTCTATGTATGCGGCAAATATCTTTTTATCATCTAAACATTATTTAAATCGAAGCAAAACAACACTTTATGCTTTTTAGCAGCGATGGGGCGTGAGATATACAAAATCCGCAACCATTCAGACCATCATGCGACTTCATCTGTAACGGCTACTAATAGGGTTTAACGCAAGCTAGCTTATCAGGCATCGATACATTGGAGTAACGTCATGCTGTCTCGAACGAAGTCTCTATCGATACATTTAAGTGCACACAAATGTGCGTATGTTTTGTCGAATGCACGGCGTTTGAAGTCAATATGTTTTGTTATTTTTCTACATTTTAAAATTAATATAGATCTTTAAATGCCCCTTTTGGTCTTTTTAATTATAAAATAAAGTTAGTGAAGTAAATAAATAAGTTTTATTGAAAGAAATAATCAGAAACTATAGGAATTTATGATTTGAATGGCAAAAGTTTAAAGTATGCTACATTAGTATTTAAAAAAAACTGGGAGGAAAACTACGATCGATTATAGAGGTTATGGAGAAATAATATTGCTTATCAATCGCAAACATACTAAAGCGACAGACGTGTGATATACGCATAGATAGGCCCCCACTCCTTTGTCGGATTGAGTTATAGTTTATGTATGTATATTGTTCGCACTATGCGCGTTACTACTGTATACGCATGGGACAGCAATCCGAAAGAAATGATTGCGAAGCAAAGATTTGAGTCCAATTTTATCATTTGACCTTCTGAAAAGTGTGTACATTGCACTTACTTTTCAATAAATGTAAAATAAATAAAATTTCCATAAAAGTTGATCCGACTAATTTCAAACAGGGCATTCAAGATGACAAATCAATTTATTCATTGTAAGATAAACTTCTTTCGGGTTTGTACCGAATCTCTTCCCCCGACGATGATTTAGGGCGAAACCTCTAGATCCTCTATCGATAATATGACACGGTCCAAACTCGGAAGAAGTTTATCTTACACCGATACTGGCCGTGGAAACCTTCGTATTCATTTCAATTTATTTATTCTTTTATTAATTGTAAACAAAATGAACTGGCTACGTTTTCTAACCTAACTGGTCAGTTTAGTTGTCCCTTACTGTAAAAAAATCGGCTTTGAACCCTAAATACTTGGAAGCAGTACACTGTACATAGATTCAGAAAAGCAAAACTCACTCACAGGTAGAGCACCGTGGGTCCTGTGAACGGTGAAAATCCCAACTGGAAACAATCCGTACTCATCGGGGTTGTCTGGCAGCGGTTTACGAGCTATAAGACTGTAGTTACCCTCAGCATCTCCATTCTCGTCCATATAAACCACGTAACTGAAATATTAATAATGCTTTCTTTCGCAATTCGAGTTTTGATGTTCTCGCGGGGAATATCTTTCTTTACGATTATAGAGAAAAATGTATGTAAGTAGACACGTGAAATATCTTTGTCTTATGCAGATAAATAAAAACAAGGCCTACTAATAAACTCGTGCACGATATATACGTTTTGACATTTTTTTTTTTAGATTAGCAAAAGAAAATGAATGTCGTTGGTTAAAAAGCAAAAAGAAAAGGTTAAATGACAGAGGGATATGTTGTAGTCAAAACAAATAACACAGTTCCACACAATCATCTATAATCATAATTCTTTATTGCCTTTTATTGGCACTTACTCATAAGATATTGTATAATAAAGTATGATAAAGAAAAAAAGTATGCAATTATACTTAGCATTCAACAATTAAAACATTACCCAAGTAATAATTTGAACAGATTTGAACAGAACTCATACTGGCTCTGCTACCGAAGGGGATGCCATTGCAGGCGCATGGTTTATTGCTGAAATCCCCATACTAGCAGGAGCAATGAGAGAGGTACAAGCATTGAGGATGGATTCGAGTTTCTCCCTACCAAGCGTCATCAGCGTTTCTCCGAATGCTAAACCCACTTTCATCGTTAATGCGTCACCTAACTTATTGAGAAATGTCCCAGCGACATGCTTGCGCCACGATATACTCCATCTAGGGGACACCCGCAAAACACAAACCACCGAGACAAACGCAATAGCGCCAGTAATGCAGTACACTTCATCTAGCTCGGATAGTGCATGGACTGTCAGTCCCGCCAGAAGGACTGCGTATGTTGTGATTCCAGGAACGGATGGTTAAGCCGTTCCTGGAATCACAACATACGTAACATAAGAAACATCAAAAGTGCCAAAAACACTTACAAAATTATTAACAAAATTATCGCCCGGTGGCTCTTTTTTCTGTGTTTTCAAAAGTCCTTGAGTATGATTTCTGCTCCATTTACTAAATTATTTAAATAACTTCAACACTATAACTTGTAATCAGCATGGATTTGTTCGTAGGAAGTCAAGGCTTACTGCTATTGATTCATTCTATCAAAATATATTGAATTACCCTGACGGGGGCGAGTGCCCTGTTGCGATCCTCTGTGATCTCGGCATGGCATTCGATTGCGTCAATCATGCCATTTTTTTAAGGAGGTTATCAGCTATTGGTGTCAAGGGGATTGCAATGTAATGGATATCGTCTTTTCTGAGTGATCGGTAGCAAATTGTATCATTGAATTTTAATTTTGAAGGAGTTATAAAACCTATCAAATCTACTAGTCTCAACAATAGTATGGGAGTACGTCAAGGTTCGGTCTTAGGTTCTGTTCTATTTTTGTTATACATTAATAATATTTTCTTGGACAATCTCAGTCATATAAATTTGTTTGCTGATAAAATTTCTGTTGTTATATCTGATAAAGTAAAAGAAACTCTAGTATATAAATGTAATTATTTTTTTGGCAGGTTTAATCAGTGGTTGAGCGAACATAAATTCTTATTAAATATAGTAAACCCAATATGTGACATTCCACAGTAGGCAACATAGTGTACCGTCACTTAATCTCTGTATTGACGGTGAAATGATATCATATATGGATACTACTAAATTTTTAGGCTACATTTGGAGTTTTAGATTCAGAGTCTTTCATGGAAAAACCATAGTGAATATTTACTTTCTAAACTCAATTCCTTAATGTATCTATTTTGTAATTTAAGGTATGTACTAACGAGAAAGCAATTGATGGCTACATATTATGCCTTGGTTGAGAGTAGACTGCGATATGGCGTTGGTTTTTTGGGAGGATCGTCTACTACACATGCTGTTTTTGTGTCGCAGAAACGAATTGTGAGAATCATCGCAGATGTATGCAGGGCCTATAGTTGCAGGGACCTCTTCGGAGAATTTCAAATATTACCATTAACGGACTTACACATTTTCAAACTATGTGTACATATTTTTTTGAGCAGGATAAACTTTGTGAAGAGTAGTGAAGTTCATCGCTACGGTGTGAGGACTGGAAATCAGTTTAGGGTTCCTTTTTCTAGACTGGAAGTTGATAAATTGTCTCCAAATTGTATCCTTAAAATTATTTAACTAAATGTGAACATGTAAATAATTTCAGATATGTTGAAATGTTATTTGACTGATAAAGTTATTTATAGTTTAAACGAATACTTCAATTAATATTTTCTCTTTTTTTTGCAAAACCCACACACCTGAGTCATCGGGGTTGATTATTATTAAATATTAAATGAAATATAAGGAAGAAATAGTTCCTGATTCTTGCATTTGGCATCTTCATCCATTTCAGCCCAATATAATTTTATGCCTTAGTTTATTTCGACTGCTATAAACCTGCTGTAGTCAAGCTTAAATCCATCAAAACGATTATAGGGGATTAGTAAGAACAAAAACCTTAATCGTCACGTACACTTACGATTATATCTGCATATTTATGGCTGCATATTACCATGCTTACCCCATTGCGCTCTTGTAACACGTCCTCTTCATGTAATTAATAATGGCCGTGCCGTTTCTGGGGGCCCCGCCTGCCTTCAGGACCTTCTTTAGCGCCTTCGCGTAGATATGGACGGCGTCATAGAGAAATGCAGCTTCCGCCCTGATCTAGAATTTACAATATTGAATTCCCGTCGCCATAACGCAGACAGGGGGAGAGGGAGGTTATTGAACTACCACATGCGTCTCGTGTGTGCATAAACTGACGACTACCAAGACAAGTCGTAAATGTAAAGTTCGAGTTCGGCAGGGATCGATGTAAATTGACTGCGTTGTTGGGGGGTCCTAAAGTTGTTGCTGACGCTATTACACGATCGTGTATAGATTGGTTCGAAGTGGGAATGGAATGTAAGTGTCAGCATGTCTAGGTTTTACACTTAACAGGTCGAGGTTTGTATGAATCGGATGCGAATGACATCTACCGAATGTCCCGATTCCAATTTTTATATTAGATGAAAGAATAACAATTCTTTCATCTAAACGAAGAATCTGTGTTTGGCCTTCGATTATTGATAAAAATGAATCGAAATTTCACTAGATACGATATTTACCCGAATAGTTTTCTTGGAGTTACCTTTTTTCCTTGACCTATGACTTCCAGCGGGTTGGGGAAATTGAACGGCTCCCTGACCATATACGAGTTGACGAGGTCCGTGAAGTTTCCGAAGCCCACTGGACTAGAGGCTACGACGCCGATATAATTTCGAAACGCCTTCGGTGCCTCAGGATCGTTCTCTTCGCGGAGGAGTCCGCGAAAGTACGCGGTTGGATTCTGTTTGTCGTACTGATTTATGTCAACGCCTACAACGAAGTATTCGCCTGAAAATAGGCGTAATGGAAATAATATAGAAGACGCCTTTATTGCTTTGCATGGTTTTTCCGTTAGTATGAAAAATGTATTTTAAAATTTTAAAGTGAAATCCGCTTAATGTGATCACTTTGAGCCAGATACATTTTGAAACATTAACCGACTGATAACAGTAAGGGAATTTTAGAAAAAACGTCAAAATTTTAAAGAATCTTAATTTACAGTGATTTTATTGCATAACTGTATGTATATTACATATTTTTTGCACATTAGATACATTACTTTACTTTCATAGAAGAAAATATGTAGTTTAAAGTTCATTGCTTGTTACAAGCAAGAAATCTGTTGATAAAATTTTCATAGTTCGTAAGTGTTTGATAATCTTCTTCGTTGCCTTTATAAATTACGCATTTACGTAAAAGGTCTAATGCATTACGGATTTCCTTGTTAGTTGCTGTGGGTTGTTTCCAGGGCCCAGAATCGGCAATTGGCATATCAATTTCGATAGCCAAACGACAAATTTGCTTCTGGTTAAAACAGAAAGTACTCCAATTTTGGAGCAGTTCTCCTGGTTTGGTACATGCGAAGGGGTGTATTTCACCCAATCATGTCAAAACCGGAGAATTACTAAAACTTGATCGTAAAAGGATCAAAGTAATCACTTCTGTGTTTACAGGTCAGGAAACACCTACACAGAATCGGATTATCGGAAAAAATCGAATGCCGGCTATGCATGGAGGTTCACCATTTTGGGGGGAGGGAGGGGGGACATTACCACCCTATCTGACCTGAAAAATCCCTCATACAACAAGATTCTGAGCTACCTCAAGGACCTGAACTTGCTGGATGAACTCTAGGATGCCATCCGCCCCACAATTGGACCAAGCGGCCGAGATGGAAGGAGTTATCTATAACCCGGCGGATGACATCATTTTCCCAAATAACCCAATAATAAATAATAGTTGGGCATTTGATTTCTTCTTCATCATTATCACCCTCATCCGAATATTGAAGCAATTTTTCAGATATACAGATGATAACTATACTTGAATGTTAGTATTTCGCTGCTACAGTGTTTACAACACTAAAATCGATTTTTCCAAGGATAAGATAAAGATAACCGCGACATAGTGTATTCCAAAAAAGGATGCTTCCACGGCGCATCGACAGGTGGAAACCGCAGTCCGATAGCTCAAATCGTTTCCTAGATATTGGCAAAAATGTCTTCGCACTTGTACTTTTCCATATTTGTGGAGAATCCCGAAAATTAACTTTTTGGAAATGGTGACTTGGCCGAAATACACAATTATAGACCTATTAGCATTTCCTCTAATTTTGGTAAAGTGTTTGAATGTGTTCTTTACAAGCAACTTTCTTTATGGATAAGCCACACCTCCTCAATTCATACCTGTACATTTTGAACACCTCACCAAAGCGTTTGAGACCATTAATCACGTAATTTTACGTTTGGGAAGATTTTATACATTACATCGCGGATATACCAGACGAAGAAGGAAATACTAGTGCAGTTACTCGAGCCCAAGTTGCTATCAATTTTTCTATTGTCCCTTCGTTATTTTCTTTCATGATTGCTGCGCAAATTTCTCCTCAGTATTGGGTTGTGATTCTTCCAGTCCACTGTCGATATTTAGCCAGTCGTCATATTGTTCTTGGGTTAAGTCATTTCGTTGCAAATTTTCTTCAGCACTGCCGCTTTCTACATTTTTATCGCCTGCAACTGTAAACCCTCCCTGCAGAACACAATTTTTTATCGTTTCTACTCTAACTTTTTCCCACGACTTATTTAACAAGTGCAGAGCTTCCAGAACGTTGGTTTTCTTAGCTGGTTCATTTGCGGTTAAACCATTCTCTTCATTATCATCTCGTGACGATAGCATGCCTTGAATGCTCTTATCACGCCTTGGTCACAATGTTGAATAAGCGAAGTACTGTTCGGTGGAAGAAAGACCAATTTGATGTTTTTCAGTGTTAAATTTAGGGAATGAGCGGCACAATTGTCAACTAACAAGACAATATTTCGCGTTAATTTTTTATCCCAAATAGCTAACCATTCACCGAAGACCGATGACGTGATCCAAGCATTTTTATTGGCCTTGTATTGCACTGGTAAAGTCTTCACCACTTTAAAGCATCGTCGACTTTTACTTTTACCTATGGCCAACAATTTATCCCTCTTTCCTGCAATATTTACGGTGCAAAGAACCGTTAATCTCCCTTTGGTAACTTTACAACCTTGTGTGGACTAGCTTTTGAACATATTGTAGATTTGTGAGGGATTATATTCTTCAATAATCTTCGGCCATTCGTTCTTAATCCGAGCATTTGCTGCAGCATCTTTCAGTTCACCGTAACATCCGTTAAAACAATTCTTTTTCCTTTCCGCCCAACGATTCATCCAACCCCCTGACACCATAACCCGGTCCATTCCCATTTTTTGAGCCAACGTTTCCGCTTTTTGTCTTAGAAGAGGTCCATTTACTGTCGCATCTTTGTTTCGAACTTTGGTAAACCAACCTAAACTAATTAAAACGGTCGGTTCCTAGCCAAAATGATAACAATAACCGATTGATAATACTATCCGTGATCACATTAAGCGGATTTCAGTATATTACCCAATTTTGTAAGTGTAATTTCATCCAAAATCTAATTAGGTTACGTAAATTTTCATCTAAATTAGAAATTATCTATTTCAACTTTGCATAGCCATACATTTTTACAAAGCATGTCCACTCTCTACAACAACCGGTAAAGAGCTGAACAGCTGAAATAAAACACCTTGCGTCCATGTCCGACCAGTAACAAGAATCTGTTGCGTTGCAATTCCTGTGTCAATGAAACGCACAGATCCTGCAACATCTAAGAAGTTTTTCTTCTCATAAATGCTTGCATATAAGTCTGCTATTCATTGAGACTTCTTACTACATGCTACTACACCCCGTATATGTTCTAAACTTCTCGTCAATGTGAAGTTAGTACTCAAATACTTGTTTGGAGCAAATAGCCAAACTATAACTTTTCCATGTGATTCTTCCAGAGAACGTTAAAATTCAACTAGGCAATAAAATGTTAAGGTGTAAAAGTTTTATGGAGTTGCTGGCTGGTACTTCTACTCAGCATGTCCTTAGATGGTTGCCTCATAAATGCAAATTAACTGAATATTACTCCAAAGCGATAATCCTTTATTTGCTAGACTAACTTGAGGTGGTAATTCTAACTTGATAGAACTCATTTTCGTAAGTCAACTCCCGAATAAACACATTAAATTTACTTCTGTGGATGTCCCCAATCATGTCCTATAATTTACCACAACTTTAAGCTAAATAAAGTTAAATTTAACAATTGGTGGAGGCGCCGAGATTATTAGAATAAATCGATTAAATTTCTAACAAAATTTTATCTATTTCTGCGCTCGCTATCGACATTTTCACTACAGAAACTTTTCTAAATCACCTACATATATTTGTGCTATAAAATCAACTAAAACTTGCGTATTTCGACAAAATCAATTCGCAAAGATTCATAAAGACGCATTCTGATACATTGCCCTGTTTGTTTGCCGGCCAGTTAGTGCCTTTAGACGTGCAACAAATTCTGTCTGGTTTATCTCTGAGATAGCAATTACGGTGAAGTCAACTTTGTGTACCCAACACACTTACCCTTATCGAACAACTTCTTCCGTTCCATTGCGACCATGAGACCGAGATGCTCGTAATGATGACCCAAAATAACGTATACTGGAAACATAAGAGGGATGCATTTATCGTTGAACTTTAACTCATCCTACGAATACGGCTAAAAGAAAGACAAATGGAAGTGTGGTTCAGGAGTTCAATGTGTTAGTACCGGCGAAACTGTGTACTTAATGATGAGAATAGCGCAATAAAGGACGGAAGGAAAAACAAAATTATGGGAGAAGGAATTATTTGTAATGTCTCATATAAGAACTTTGTTGCATAATATCTTCTCGTGGTAATGCTAGAAAATCGACAATACTAGAATTAGTTAAATAATAAGTGCCCTATAGCCAAATGAAACTTTTTTTTGTGAATTATTTTATGTACAGGTGTCTCATGAAAACACGAAACACTGAATATTTCAGAATCCACAGTTTTTCTTCCTCATAAAATCGCTGAAATAGGTCAGTTTTGATTGCTGTTGGACAATTTCATGGGAACAAATGATTTTCGTATGTTCTGCAGGAGTGCCAAACCCAAAACTCTTAAATATGGAATAAATTCATTTAAAATTCAGGCGTTTTTTTCTCAAAGAAACGGTCTGACCCGTCGATTTTTGGGTTTAGTTGCCGTTTTTCTGATGATTTTTTTCATGTATATAGGCTGATCCAAAAACATATTATGACTGCTCAGTTTTTTTTAATGGAATTACCTATTTTTAACTTAATTTTTTAATTCGATGTCTAATTCTGATTCGATGTCCTGAATTCATCTAAACTTAAGGACTTGAATTATGTAAATAAAGCCTTCGATTGAGTCATACTGACAGCGACAGTTGACTCATAACTTAAGTGACTTTGTTTTAGCAAAACTTCTTTTTAATGGTACGTCTCAATGAAAGAGTAAATGTAAGAGTAAAAGAGGAAATAGTATTGGTCAATTTTTATCTACTTGTTCGACGTATCAGTGGTAAATGGATGGATGCCTATGAGGAAATTAATTCCAAATGATGAAAGAGCGGCTGATCTCTTAGTATTTCGTAGATACATAGCGCTACATTTATTGACATCATTTGGCATCGCTTCCTTGAGGGGAAAAAGAATTTTTATTCCATCAGATAATATTAGATTTGATGATATGAACCACTGGCCAGAATTTAGTACAACTGATTAACGCGGTGGATACTGTAAGTCTAAAGCAAATTTTATTTGCCCAAAGTGTAACGTAGGACTACATCCTAAAGTATGTTTAAAGCATTTCACACATTGTAGTGTCTTGTCAGTACTCAGTCCCTTAAAAGGGACAGAGAGCCAATATGTCAATCTACTGTCAGCAAGATAGAAAAAAAAATATCGTGATTTTGGTCACGTCAAGAATAATTATACGAAAGGTCGGTTTACGACATCTAGCTGTTATTGGCTGTTCAAGAAGACCACCATAAGCCTAGCCCCAATATTGCTTTGAAAAATCAGATCTGCCAAAAGTCCTAAAACACTTAAAGGAAAATAAACGGCATCCTTATAATGTCCAGTTGGTTCATGAACTAAATGAAGATGGCCACAACAGACGGATGAATTTTGCGAGATATTCATGAATTTGTGCAGTAACGATCCACAGTTTTCAAACCGAACTGCATTTTCGGATGAGGCAATGTTTTATCTCAATGAAGGTGTAAATAAGCAAAACTGTCGCTATTGGGATACTGAAAATCCCTGCTGAATAATGGAATGTCATACCCGATATCCTCAAAAAGTTAATGTCTGGGCCGACATTGTTGAAAACAAGATTTTGAGGCCCTCTTTCTTTGATAGAAATTTAAACGGCAACAGATATTTAGATTTTTTGGAAGATGACCTAATACCATGTCTTGCCACTTTATACCCCGTTCCAGATGATCTTGACACACGATTTCACACGGTGACAAACGGTTTCTTATGGTATCAGCAACATTGAGCTCCGACCCATTACACTCGTCATGTGCGTGAGTACTTCAATACGGTTTCTCCTGAACGATGGATTGGTCGACGGGGTCCAATTGAATAACCGGCCAGATCTCCGGATTTGACTCCTTTACATTATTTTCTGTGGGGTTATCTTAAATGTAAGGTCTACGTTAGCCGACCAAACAACCTAACGTAGTTAATAACGTCTTGCAGGAATTTCAATATCGCCTTGGATGCTGCCAGGAAGTTGGTGGAAGTCATTTCCAACATTTGATAAAATGATTTTTATTTTTTATCGCATTTTACTACTTCTTCTAAATAAATAATACGTATGTTGATGTTTCAAGTTACAGTGCATTTTTATCGAAAGCAGTTGAATTCAGGTATAGGACATAATACGTAAAATAGGTTCAGAATTTGACGTAGAATTTAAAAATGTGTTTCCATTTAAAAAAAACCAGTGAGCTGGTATAACATGCTGTTGGGTCATTCTGTATACATGAAATAATCATCAGAAAAGCGGTAACTAAAATCAAAAATCCACAAGTCCGAGCGGTTCTTCTAGAAAAAAATGAATTTATTCCAGCTTTTGCGTGCTCACTGTACATAAATATAATATTAAATTGATTATTAAAGAAATACACTACACTAATTGAAGGAAGTAACGTATTGGGCTGCCGTATCCTAACCGATAAAATAATATATATCCCAAACGATGTGATAATTTTGATTACAATAGTTCTTGCACCGCACCGTTTGATTCAATTCTCCCAATAGTTATAAATAACTTACTTCTCGTATTCCTGTAGGTGTCTTCGACCAACTTGTGGAACGGATTCTCGGAGTATTCGTGATGATACGGTGTATCCCAAGAACGAGCGGCTACAACAGTCACACCGACGGCATGCAAAGAATGTAATATTATTGCGGCTATGTGGCCGAATTCCGAGTCTGAACTTTTCAGATACAATAAAACGACCTGCAAGAGAAGGCGAGAAAAACACAGTTTTACATATATGTAGGGCAAGAGGATGGCAAGCCAGTCTTTGCCCGCAATATGAACTACATATACACATAGCTCGAGCGAGGAAACTATATATAGGAAGCTTTTCCTTTGATGCAAAGACAAGTAGAATATATTTGTGACGTGAGCTTTGCGATTGGTATTTGAAGTATTGTAATTATGAAGAATTTTATTGAAAGTAAATCCCTATTTGCTTTTTACGAAATATAAATAAAATGATACAATACCGTACGTTACATTGAGCTTATACATTATGCATTTTGGACATCCCATATATAGACTATACGACTATAGCTAGCCGTAAACACGGACCGATTTAATAAATTTCATCCTCGCATTCAGTTCACAATTCCTCGCCGCAGTATAAAGCTTTTTATTTGCGAAACGGGTACGTTACCGCCAGCAGTATATGCCGCACGTGTATTCACTTACTGCCTGCGTCAGAACTGAAAATTATGAAAGCTACTCTAGTGAAAAGTACGGCTCAAAATGCAATTTTCTAGTATGAACACTAGCAACACTATGTAAAATTATTGGGGCTTATATGGGCGTCGAATTATATACGTTTCGTTTCACGAAATGAACCGAGTTGCTTTTAAAATCAAATTCTACAACGGCATTTTATATTACTTGTTACATATGCAGGGAAATTGAAAACTACAAAATTATTGTAATTTTATGAAATTAGATTTTCTTTTCCATAAAAGGGATAATTTTATATTAAACAAATGTATCTATTGACTTACATTTTGTTCCGCTTTTAAAAATACAAATACTTACATGAGTCCAATTAAATGTTATCAGTACGGAAGCAACAGATTTCGATATTTGAGAATCGGGTGGTCTAGTTCTAGCGAATGTGGAGTACTTTGTTTTATCCGATGTTTCGTTGTGTGTGCAAAACTGGAACAGAATTGGAAACAATTCAATGAGTACCAACTAATGATAAAGCATACAGGTTGTTTCCTAAGTACATTCCAAAATTTAAGGATGTGATTTCCATTCATATTTTAAGAAAAAATTTTAAACATATGGTGGCAAATACATATTTATGAAGTTATAGCCGTCTGCGTATCGGCCATTTCCGCATTCCTGTATCCGTCCATAATAGTGGTTTAACAATCATTATAATACATCATCATAGCACTTGAATATACAAAAGAAGTTAATAAAGGTAACCTAAGAACAAAAGCGGAAGAGATAACAGCCTATGATAATAGTGACGAAAAAAGAGAAAACCAAATATTTGAAGAAATTGTTGCAAAGCGAACTAAAATAAACATCGGTATTGCATGCAAGCCTAGTATGGGTACTAAGTCAAAAACTCCAAGAAAACCTTAAAATATGGATAGGGGGCGTGCTTATGAGGGTTTTTGGTGGAGTTCACGATATGCCAGGGAAGAAGAACAAATAAGGAAGTCATAGATATGTACAATTAACAAAATATAACTCAGAGAATACGAGGGCAAACGGTACGCCGGTTGCGACGTATTTGGCGAATGGAGAACCACAGGAACGCTAAGAAATCATTCTTCATGGGAAATCGCGGCAAGAGGTCCAATAAAGAAGTGGCTCGAGGAGTTGAAGAGGAAAATAACGATAACCACGATGTATTATGTACCAAAATAAGCATCTTTTCACGGCGCATCGAATGGTTGATACCGCACTTCGATAGCTCTAAGCATTTCCGAGATACTAGCAAAACTGTGAAAAACATTGTTAATTTTCTAGTTTTTACACGAAAACCGCGTTTTCCCAGTCAAAACTAAAGATAAACCCTATGCATTATATACTAAAATGAGCGTCTTTCGGCGACGAATCGAATGGCTCCATTCCAGCTTTAACCTTTCGCGAGTTATCGGCGATCGAAGAACATGTTAACAGAATCGAATTTTTCCGAGACCGCGGAATTCGCGATTCGAACTGCGCGAAGCGAACCAAAACATCTCTTTCCGTTCTCGAGATATTCGAGGATAAAGTTTTTGTAAAAAAAATTACCGCTAGAGCGATACCAAAATATGCGCCTCCGGACGACGATTTGAATGGCGCTACTTGCGCTCAAATATCTCTCTCGGTTCTCGAGATATTCGCTATTTTTCGTAGGACCGTAAAATTGCACCGTTAATTGCATTAAATATGTCTGTCCGGTACCATGGGAAGCGAATTTCGACGACGAATTGACTAGTGAAACGCGCAATCCGCTAGTTCTAACCCTTTAAGGGATATTAGCAAAAATATGAAAAAATTGGTTAATTGGGAATCCCGAGCTAACTCGCCCCACCAAAACGTATCGCATTATATCGGGAAAGGCTCGAGCTGCTTATCTTGCCCTTTAAACCCTAGTATATACGATAGACCTCAAAATAGACTTAAGTACAATTCTAACTACTACTCTTCAGTGTCGTATAATTCATAATTTTACTAAATGCCCGTGTGTTGTTCTAAACATTTTTCTTTAAATACTCTCTTGAAAACTTCCATGAACAACTTCCTCTCAAAATAACAAGCAAAAAGGGTTTATAATTATATTTAGATTTATCTTGGAGCGCACTGCCTATTTTAGTTATATAATTATTTTTTGTATGCAAAATTCGATTATTGATTCGGCGTAGAAATACGGTGCTGATTGTATTATACGAAATCTCCCCCATTTGTATGCTTCAATAATCTTCCCAACAAGAAAAAATCGGAAATATTACTCGCCTGTAATACATTTTTCTAGATCTAACACCGATTCTTTCCCTAATTTATAATCTTAAAAAATTGACTTTTAATATTCTCCTAAACTTTAAAATCAATAGCAACACCTTTCGTATAGCGTTTTTGGGTCACGAAATCATTACATTTTGCTAAGCTGTTAAAAAATTGGGACTCTAGTAAAATTTTATTGCATCTAGGAGTATTTTTAAAATCAGGGCGAAACCGAAGCCGTTTTATGAGTTGTCGGTGATCATTAAAGTGAGCTTTTATCGTTTATTGAATCGTAAAGTGCAACTTAATTGTACAAAATCTTGTATCTTAATGTATAAACGAAGATATTCTTTAGAAGCGAGAACTTTCACTTTTGCTTTATGCAAGGGGAATTAATATTAAAGGGGAATATTAAATAAACAAAAGTGTAAAAGTTTGATGTGAAGTGGACCGAATGCTTTGACTTCTAAGATAACAATGCTCAAGCTGTTATTTATTAAAATCAGTTTCCTTGAATATTCAGAATTTTATTGTTTAAAATAGAACATTTAGCTTGTTCATTAGCAGTTGTAATGAATGGAATTGTATGTCATTACATGCACAACAATAAATTGATCCCAACAATTAGAAAGAAAATAAAGTTGAATAACGGGTCATTAGGGGAATTGGACTACAAATTATAATTTCTGGATCAATACATACCTACACAAATTGCACACACTGATTGGTATGATATTTATTATTACCAAGGCTTTGGACTAAATCTACATTTAGATTCAAATTTACTGCAGGAGAATGTAGTGAATTGTTTGTAAGCATTTTGAAATTGCAACATTATTTTTTTATAGGGCTCTTGCTTTTCATAACACAAATATACTTATGCCAGAAATTTGGCAATAATTTAGAAGTTATGAATATGCGTATGTCATTTTTATACTTAGAGTCTTGAATTAAAACAAAAATCATTATTGATTGATGCACAGTGGCATGGTATGTTATATTTAAAATTTTATTGAAACCAACACCATCTAAGCACCAAGCTAAGAAAACTAGTGGAACATAACCTGGAAGATGAACAGGATGCCTTTAGAAACAACGCACAACATATTTGTAGTGAAAAACCTTCGGCAATCGACTTAATGGATAGACACGTTATCTGGAAGCGTTTAGAGGACATAGATATACCAACGCACGTAATACAAAAGATTCAAAGCACTTATAACACAGTAAAAGCAAAGGTACAAATATACTGGCCACACATCTGTTCGAATTGCAAAAGGAAATGAAGGATTCCGTGCCCAGCGTCTTTTTAATAAACCACATGCTCGATTGCAAGAATGTCAACGACCTATAGATCGTCTCAACCTCCGAATGCAGTACAAAGCTTATGAGAATTCGATACACGGTTGCCAAATCGCCGAATCAGCTGTACATTATTACTTCCGGTTCCATTATTTGGGTTTCTGACAGTTAAAATGCATATTTTGAGGAAAACAGTAAAATACAAAAAAAAACATAATTTTTTTATTGAAGAATCAGTGAAAAGGCCCATAATTTTATTTGTTATTACTCAACATTGACGTAATTTACATTTCGAACATTTATTTAGGGTATTATACAATTTATTAAATTTAAAGTAAAATATATAATCCTTTAACAAAAATAGTTTCCACTTTCGTAACAAAAATAGCTGGAATCATCCAATCCCCATATAATACAATAATTCTTAAGAGAGAAATAGTAATTACACACATATATGTCTTGTTTCCACTTTTAGTCAGTCGATGAACCAGTTTGATTTTCAGATGATGAATCTGTTACATGAATAATAAATTCTTCAATGCCATCTTGCAAATTAGTCACTCTCTACATTTCCTTTTCAATATTTTTTACGTGTTTGATGTAATTTTGCCAATTATCAACTGTTACAGTTATATATGCTCTTCGAATTAATTCTTCCATATCTTTTACCTTAAATGTGGTATTATTCATTTTATATTCTTTTTTATACAGTTCTTAACTTGTACCCATACCATTTCAATTGGAACTAATTCGCTGTGGTAAGGTGGTAATCGAAAAACTTCATGACCTTTCTCTCTTTCATGTTCGTCAATCCTGCTTTTATCATAGTGCGGTTTAATTTGTGACACGCAAAACAGCGAATCCCTTTTTAGCATATCGTCAGTGGTTGGTATTTGTGTTTCACGGGGGATATTGTTTTTTCTCCATGCTGCCGTTGGATCTTTTTTTCTAATTCTCTGCAGATAGGAAGCATTATCAAGAACAATCACTGACTTCGGCGGGATATTTGGAAGCAATTTATTAATGAACCAATCCTCGTATGTGTCTGAATCCATCTCATAATGAACATCACCAGGAACAAATCCGTTATCATCACCCGCATGAACTAATGCAAAACAAGGTTCAAGCCCGGTTGGGGATTTCAAACCAGTACTTAGATAAAAGCTTGTCGACTATTTTGAATTGTGGTGTCTGTCTAAGTTTTATTTACTGCATGCCCTGTATTCACCCATGATTCATCAGTATGTATTATTGTTCGATCTGAAATAAGTTACAAAAATGTCAAATAGCAAGAACTAAATTGTACCTTCTTCTCTAAATTTCTTGATCTCTCGTAAGTATTTGTGCCTCCACCGAATAATGTCATCTCGTTCGATGAATATACTTTTACGTCCTACTTTTTTTAAATTCGAAACCCATATAGTGTAACAATCTATGTAAAGTTGTTCGACTGAAGATGTGAGATCATCAGCATTGACAGCAGCAAGAATTGCATTTAATGTGGATAGTATATTCTGTATAAAAATACTATGCACTTTACGTCGAATAGGTGCTTGCGTGTTCTCATCATATGCTTGTAATCGGTCATTTAGTTGTATACCTTTCGTTTTCTTGGAGTTTCTTGGACTTGGTAATGAACCAGTTTGTTGCCCCTGTTTTATATTATATATTGTACGCTCTGAGCAACCCAAAGCTTTACTTGCTTCTTGAACGGCAACATTTGCAATCATACACTTCTCCTTCTGGCTAAATTTTTCTCCCTTACGCCGTTTTCTCCCTACAGGCCCCATTCATGCAGTGAAAACTGTAATTAAATGTATAGGTTATAAAATTTCTAAAAATCAAGAAAAATATCCATATTACCCTGTG